>VIAT01000035.1:0-28095 GCA_009618095.1 Bathycoccus sp. SAG2 | reverse complement strand
AGAGAGAGAGAGAGAGAGAGAGAGAGAGAGAGAGAGAGAGAGAGAGAGAGAGAGAAGAAGCGGTTGGAAATAAGACGCACGATGAGCAGCTCTTCGCGAAAGAAGAAGAAGAAGCGGGACGACAACGACGACGATTCGGGAGGAGAAGATGAAGATGAATTGAGACGAAGAAACAAACTCCTCGCGAAAGCGACGAAGAAACTCATGAGTCAACGGAAAACCGACTCCATCGCCAACGGGATGTACACGGACGAGAAAAATCCGTTCAACGACGAAAACTTAACCGAAAAGTTCGTCTGGTCCAAGAAAATCGAAAAGGAGGGCAAGAAAGCGGTGCAAAGGTTGACGGATAAAGAGCTACAACTGGAACGAGAAGAAGAAATCAGAAAAATCGAAGAACGAAGAATCGAATACGAACGCGCGAGAGCGCAAAGAGAAGAAGAACGAGATCAAAAAATGCGAGAAAAAGCGATGGAAGGCGCGGAAGAATTAGAGGAGAAGGAGGAGAAGTTTCATTTCAATCAGTTGTTGTTACGCGCGGACATTCGGCACAAAAATGGTCGACCGAAACCAATCGACACGTTGTTGAGAGCGTTATATGGCGCGGCGTTTACCAACCTCGAAAACGAAAAAGAGTTGGAAATCGCGCGCGCATTTAACGAAGAATTCGACTCGAAAAACTCTCTTTTCAAGTTCATGACGGAAAAAGAGCTAGAAGAGTTGAAAGAGGAGTGCGTGAACGTTTTGAAACTTGTCGACGAGACGTCCGAGAAGGATAAAGAGCATAAAAATTTCTGGACGTGCGTCTACCGCTTAACCGAAACGGAATTGAACGAAGAAGAAGAAGAATGGACGGAATTGGATAAAGAAATGATGGAATCGGTGGATTTATCTGGTTCGTTGGACGAGTTGATCGATCTCGAAAAGGAAATCAATCGATCGATCCGCGAGGATTTAGACGACGACACCGAAATCCTCTTTTGGCAGAAAGCGTTGAAGCGAGTAACGACGGCGAAATTGAATAGGCAATGCAGAGAAACACTAGTTAAAGTATACGAAAAATCGAAGAAGGACATTAACTTTGTCAAGAAGAAAGATGATGCTGTTGAAAATGGCGATGATGAAGAGGATTTATTGGGTGGCGACGACTTTGCGAAACGAGTCCAAGATGAAGAAGACGATGACGACGACAAAGACGACGCCAGCGATGAAGAACAAGAAGACGAAGAAGCTCTCTTAGCGAACATAGATGTGACGTACGGAGACGAACCGAAACCGTTATCCAAGGAAGAATCCGCGAAACTTTTGAAACTTTACGACGAGCAGCTGCGAGAGGGGGAAGGCGGCGTTCGAGTGATTATCGTCGTCGACGAAGATGAAGATGTTGAAAATCTCCGTCGCGTGCGCGCGGAAGCTACGGAAAAGTACATGGAAAAACAGCGGGAAAAGACATTAGAAAAGCAACGGCGCCACCGACAACAACAACAGCAACGGCAACAACGCGAGAAGGAAGGTCTGGACGAAGAAATCGAAGTCGTCGAAAAGACGCAAGAACAAATCCAACGGGAAGCCGTCGAGCTCAAAGAAGAGTTAAAAGCGAAACAATACGCGGAGAAACAAATGGGCAAACTAGAAGACGGGGACGTCGCATTTACCGGCGAAGTAGAGATAGGAGGAGGCGAAGGCGAAGACCTCTCTCAACTCTACTGGTGGCACAACAAGTACAAACCTCGGAAACCTCGATACTTCAACAGAGTCCACACCGGCTACGAGTGGAACAAATACAATTCCACGCACTACGACCACGACAACCCGCCGCCGAAAACCGTTCAAGGCTATAAATTCAACGTGTTTTACCCCGATTTGATCGATAAATCCAAGGCGCCTACGTATAAAATCGAGCGCGACGTATCGTCAATCAACGACGACACGTGCATTTTGAAAATTTCCAGCGGTCCTCCGTACGAAGACGTCGCGTTTCGCATCGTCAACAAAGAATGGGAGTATTCTCACAAGAAAGGGTTCAAGTGTACGTTTGAGCGAGGTATATTTCATCTGTACGTCAACTTTAAACGGCCTCGGTATAGACGTTAATAATACAATAGTAAATAATAATAAAAAAATATGTACCATACCACTGGTATATATATACGTATATATACTCGCTCTAATTAAGATGATGATGTCATGATGATGATGATGATGATGATGATGCACAACATTTCTACCACTACTATTACTACTACCACAATAGATGGTTTGTTTGGAACTCTTTCGTCATCACCTTTCGTCGTCGTCCAATCGTTTCTTCGCTTCTTCTTTCGCCCAATCGACGAGACTCGAGTTGGGTTTCGCGTTCAGGCCGAAATAGAGGATCCCCGCGGTGAGCGCGGCGGTGATGAAATACGGCGCTTCCCAGCTTTCTCTGACGCGTTTCTGTCCCTCTTTCGGCGGCGTTTCCCCGAACAAGACCCCGTTTCTCCCCGTTTGTGTGCCTTGAGAGAAGTACCCTCCTTTCGTTTGCGTTCCGTAATGAGTATAATGATGCTTTGAAAAAGACGTCTTCTGAAGACAACGACGGAGAAGAAGAGACGCCCCCCGCGAAGTCGTCGTCGTCGTCAAAGTCGTCGTCATTCTTTTTCGAGTTTGCACGCGAGCGGCGATGATACTACTACGCGCGACAAAGAGCCCGTCTGTTTCTATTCTTTACACACACAAACTTTTTTGTGTGTAATTATTATTTTTTTAAGTAACGTAAAGAACAGACAAGAAGAAAGAAAGGGATCATCTCTTCGTCTTTGTCTTCGTCTTCTTCGTCTTCGTCGTCGTCGTCTTCTTCTTTTCCTTTTTTTTTTCGTGTGTTTTTACCCTAAACCCTACACGGAGGATATAATGGAACGAAAAAAATCTTGGACTCTTTTTGACGACGAAGAAGACGACGACTTTGTCCCGCGGGGAAGACCAATTGTACACACACAACACAACACATCATCGTCGCGCTCCTTTTCTCTCCTCCCTTTGTTCAGTCAGCAGAGAAAGGACGACGACATAGTAAAATCGATGGAAAGAAGAAGAAGAAGACAAAGAAGACCAACCTTTTCTTCGATGAGGAAGACGACGACGAAGAAAAGGACCACCACCACCAGAAAGAGGAGGGGTCTTCTTCTTGGGCGTCGCGGGGACACAACAAAAGGAGTCCCGGTGTTGCGTCTCTTCTTTCTCGTCGTTTTTGTGGTCTACGTCTTCTTGGGGGTCTTTGTGGACGCGACGAGACGCGCCGATGATATCATCGATGGTAGTATCGACGAAACGACGCCGCCGCGCCCAACAAAAGCAACGACGACGACGACGACAGAAGAAGAAACGCAGAAGAAACTCTCTCTTTCGATGATGGAAGAAGAAGAAGAAGAAGACCACCACCGCCACCACCACCACCAGCAGCAGAAAAGAAAATTCCAATTAAGCAGCAGCAGCAGCAGCAGCGGAGGAGGAAAAGAAGACTTTCGCGGAAAAGACGTTGCGGCAATGGGGAGAGAAGAAGACCAAGACCAACAAAAACCACCAGGGTGCGTGACGCGAGACGAAGCGTTCGGGATCGAACTGACCATCGCGACGGGAGGCAACTCGGCGATGGAAGGGATCGACGGGACGAAATTGTTCGCCCTGAGCGCGCTGTTCGGGACAGACATCGTTGTTGACGAAAAAGACGAATATCCCCGTGCATCCAAAAAGGAGGAAGACGTCGTTGGACCGATTCAATTGGCCACACCGAAAGATGTCAACATGAGCGGATGCGAAGCGAGGAAAGATACCGACGCCTTGGAATATAAAAACAAGTGCGTGGTCATCAAAAGAGGCGGATGTTCGTTCGAAACGAAAGCGCGAATCGCGCAAAATAAAGGGGCGAAGTGCGCGATTATCGTCAGCGACGGCGAAGAACTGGGATCCATGACGTGCGATTCGGATTTAAGCGTCGATATTCCAGTCATGAATGTGATTGAAAAAGACGGGAAGATGTTAACGACCGCATACGAATTGGGCGGTTCGGTAGAGATGAGGAAATTAAAAGACGGGATTGATTTCTACGGCAACGGCGCTTTACTCTCCATCGCGGTATTATCGATCACATTAGGTGCCATTTTTAGCGTCACGGATAGGTTTTATTCCTCTAACGGCTTTAATAGTGGTGTTACTGATAGCAGTGGTAGTGACTTGAATAATAGCGCGAGCAGCAACAATAGAAGCAACAGCGCGTCGCCGTCGCAGTCGAACGATAGTTCGCCAAACAGAACGCTAGGGAGACAACAATCGAGAGAGAAGAAAAACAACAAAGGAGGATCGTACGGGACGACAAATGAAGAAGAAGACCAGCCGTTAATGGTAGGAGGAGGAGACGAAGAATCCGGACAGCAGCATCAGCAGCAAAGAAGACAACACAGCAGAAGCAGAAGAGGCACGAGCCGACGCAGACGGCAACAACACTCCTCTGCTCCCGACGAAGACGAAAGAGGGTTTGAAATCACCGAAATGTCGGCGGTATATTTTGTCCTCTTCTCTTCTTTAGTCTTAGTCGTCCTCTTTTACTCCATGGATCATTGGATCTTTGTCGCGTTCCGATTGCTCTTTTGCTTAGCCGCGTTGCAAGGCTTATCGGTGATGTTGTTTGAGTTGATCGCTCGCATCTTTGGCGTCGATCCACACAAGTCGTCGTACGATCACACTCCACTCTCTTCTACCAGAAGACGCTCGAGCAGTCGCAGTCGATCGCAAGAAGAGAACGAGGAAGCGTCGGCTGTGAACAAACGCATCAAAGAAAACAACGCCAACTTTATCCTCGTTCCGTTCTTCGGCAACGTCCATTATTTGATGATTCCATCCGTCATTATCGGCGGCATTTTAGTCTGTGTCTGGCTCATGTTCCAATCCGAAGAGTGGGCCTGGGTCTTGCAAGATATAATGGGCGTCGCTTTCTTGGTCAACGTCATGCGTTTAGTCCACTTGCCAAACTTGAAAATCGCCACGTTACTTCTCGTGTGCGCCATGTCCTACGACATTTTCTGGGTGTACGTGCAACCGCACTTGTTTGGCAAGGAGTCCGTCATGGTGAACGTCGCTCGGGGTGGCGACAAACACGAATCGTTGCCGATGTTGTTCATGTTCCCGAGAATTGGAGGTACGCAAGGCGAATACAGCATGCTCGGGTACGGCGATGTCATCTTACCCGGGTTGTTGATTGTCCACAACGCGTTGTTTGAGAATCGATTTTATTCTCTCCATTCTTCTTCTTCCTCCGAGCCAACGGTGAAGAAGATGCGGTACAAATACTTCGTCTGGTCCATCTTTGCGTACTCCGTAGGGATGATTTTAACGTTCGTCGCTTTGTATTTAAAAGTTGGAGGTCAAGGCGGTCAACCGGCGTTGACGTATTTAGTACCGACGACGGTACTGACGACGGTGTGCGTCGCTTGGACGAACGGGGAGTTGAGGGAGATGTGGGATGGGAGCGCGGCATCATCATCGAATTTGGCTAGGCGTTATGTTATACCCACGGGTGAAACCGAGGGTTTGTTGTAATAGTAGCACTACGTAGAGACGATTGATTGATTGATTATTGATTATAGTATTACGCGGGGGTGTTAAAAAGTCGTTTCTTTTTTTTAATGCGATTCACTTTCGCCTCCACACAAAGAAGCCGCCTTTACAAAGATGCTCGGCGGAAAGTATAATACTCCACGCAGTCGTCAACCCCGATGAGAGCTTCGCTCCGACCGCAAAAGCGGGACCACGCGTCGGCTGCCAACACGCCGACGCACCGTAAAGTCGTCCATTTGCGCCGGTGTGCGGAAGCGCTTTTGAAAAGTGCGACGACGACGACGACGACGCACAAAGACGACGCCACCACTACTCATACTCATGGGGACGACTGTACTACTCAAAGACTCGCATCATCATCGTCGTTAGGAGTCGTACTAGCGGCCGAAATCTCGCTGAAAGCGATTCGAACGGCCAGAGAAGGCGACTTGCCGAGGAGGTTGATCGATCGAGACAACTATTGCCCGCGATGTGGGACGCCTAAATTGAAGAACAGGAATTTTGAGTGTCGTCCTGCACAAGAAGAGACGACCCCGATGCAGACGAACGCGACGAAGACGCGGTGTTCGTGCTGCGACTATTCGTTCGAGAGGAAGAAGAGCAAGACGAAGAAGAAGAAGAAGAAGAAGAGAAGACGAAAGGAACAGGTGGGATAGAGAGCGTTATAAAAGAAGCGCACAGAGGTATGATGTGTAATAATAATAGAGTAGTACTCTCGCGGAGTTAGACATTGAAACAACCTCACTCTCTCTCTCTCTCTCTCTCTCTCTCTCTCTCTCTCTCTCTACACGCACAACACGGACGCTCTCGTCGCTGTCTTCCTCTCGTTTACCACGCTCTTTTTCAGTAGTCTTCTCTGAATCATCTCTCGTTATGTGTAATAATAATAATAATAATAATAGTATTTAATTCCCTAACTTTTGGCTCAAGACGTCCATGACCTTCCCCAAGTCTTCGGAGACTTCAATCGGCGGGGTAGCGTACGTTGCCGCGAACCCTTCGATTTCTTTTGCGTGGTATTGGATTTTCGTTCCGGTGAACTTCAAGCCGTGCGCGGTAGAAACGACGACGACTCGATCGGACGGGCCGATGGTTTGATTCTCTCGCAACTTTCTCAAAGCGGCTAAAGCGACGCCGGTGTGTGGGCAGTTGAACATGCCAGTCAAATCGGCGCGCGCGGCTTCGTCCATCATCTCTTCCTCGGAAGCTTCTTCGACCAAACCGTCGCATTCAGTTAACGCGTAAATGGCTCGGTTGATGGAAACCGGATCGCCAATTTGAATCGCGCTCGCAAACGTCGGTTCTGCTTTAACCGGCGCAAAGTTTTCCCATCCGTTTTTGAACGCTCGGTACAACGGGTTCGCGTTTTGCGCTTGCGCGACAACCATTCTAGGTAACTTATCGACTAACCCAAGATCTTTACACATTTTAAACCCCTTGAAAAACGCGTACACGTTGCCTAAATTTCCACCCGGTATGATCACGTAATCGGGAACTTCCCAGTCGAACTGTTGGAGGATTTCAATCGCGGCTGTTTTTTGGCCTTCCAAACGCAACGAGTTCAACGAGTTCGCCAAGTAAATCGGTAATTCCGCGGTGACTTCTCGAATGAGTCTCATGCACCCGTCGAAATCGGTATCGATGGACAACACCAACGCACCGTTGGCGATGGGTTGCACCAACTGCGCCAAGGAAATTTTGTTCTTCGGTAAAAACACGATGGACGGAATCCCGGCAGCCGCGGCGTACGCGGACAACGCCGCCGACGTATCTCCTGTAGACGCGCACCCCACCGCCGCCAACGGCTTCCCTTGTTTTCTCATCCTGTTCACTTGAGAGACCAGCGCGGTCATCCCGAGATCTTTAAAACTGCCCGTGTGTGAGTTACCGCACTGTTTGACCCACAAATCATTCATTCCGAGGCACTCTCGTCCGTACCTTTCCGCCCAAAACAAGTTCGAGTTGCCTTCGAACATGGAAACGATATCGTCGTCGTCGATGCCCGGTAAGACCCACTCTTTCTTGGACCAAACGCCGGAGCCGTACGGCCACGACGTTTTGCCGACCCGTTCGTCGAACAACGTTTTCCAGTATTCTGTGTCGCGAGAGAGAGAGACGAGAAAGGAATGGACACAGTATCAGTTTTTGCGCGCGCTTCGTTGGAGGTCGTCTCCAACATCCTCCGAGATGATGATGATGATGATGACGATAGAGAAAAAATGAAACGCCGTTAAATACATGATGCGAACTTTCTTTGTACCAAAAAGATAAGGGCCAATCATCATCATCATCGCAAAACAAACGAAAAGAAACACCAACAAAACACCCTACGACGTACCTGGTGGATACTTCCCGAGCGCTTCCATGTCGTGTTCGACATCCAGCAGGCCTCCATTCTTGGATCGGTAAATCACTTCGTCTAACGAGTACGTTTCCGATTTATCCGAGGACGCGAACGGGACGTATTTCGCGTTGAAATTGTTCTCGTGTTTTGGCACGCCCTCCCTCGAGTCTTTCTTCGCCTTTTCTCGAATGTTGTCCACGCTCTGTGCTTGTATTATTCTTCGCGTCGTCGTGTTGATAAAAGAGGTCTTCTTCCTCACTCGTCTGGCGGTCTCTTTTTTTAAGACGACGGTTGTGATGGCGGTGCTCTCCGAGAACGCCGTCGTTCTGCCGCTCGTGGAGCACCCCGTTTGGCGAACAAAGCTTGTTGTTGAGTAGTGTTGGAACATCTCTCTCTTTGTGACGGCGGGTAGTAAAAAAAGAGGTGAATAATACAGGCCTTTTCTTCATCCAAAAAAAAATGTCATACATCTCTTCTTACGACCACCTTTGCCTCTTTTTTTTAGGGTTCAGAAGAGAGACCCCTTACCAAAAAAAGCCTCCTCCTCCTTTTCCTTTTCCTCCTCCTTGTCGTGTTGTGGAGTACATTTTTTAGGGCAGAGATCTCTTCTCCCCCTTCATTTAAAGTACTCTTTCTTTAGTAGTATAGACGACGACGAGTGACGAAGAGAAGATTTAACTTTTACAGAGAAAAGACCACATAAATCTTTAGTAAAGAAGAGAATGGCGACTTTGACGACGCCGACTTTGACGCCGACTTTGACGACGACGAGTGGTGGTGCCCATGCGCGTTGTGGTCGAAGGATGATGAGGGTTTCGCGCGTCACAAACGCACTCCAAGGGGTGTCGTCGACGCGCAAAATCCCCAATGACACGTCAGCCTTAAAGTCCCGAAATTATTCGCTTTCGTCGTCGTCTTTGGTGGCGAAAGCGACGACGACGACGAGCACAACGACGACGACGGTTTTCCGGAGTTGGGAACGACGACGACAACAACAACAACAACAACAACAACAACAACAAAAAAGAGGGACGATGGTCAAAACGGCGGCGGGTGGTGGTCAAGGGGACGCCCCGAAGAAAATTACGCGAGCGAACGAAGCGAAAACGGAGGCGTTTTTGTCCCCAGAGGAGAAAGCGGGAACGAATCCGCTGAAAGATCCGATGGCGATCATAGGAATAGTCGGTATCGTCGGCGTTCCGGCGTTGATACTGCTCATTGGAGTGACGAGCGGGTACATCGGGCAATAATATACGACTTGTACTCTTTTACGTACGTACCGCAAATACCGTCTTCGCTTGAAAACGAGACCGTCTTCTTCGCGGTCGTCGTCGTCGTTTCCTCTACGCGAGAGAGACGACTCCATACTATACCACGTTTTTTGGTTCGTCGTCGAAACGATTTTTCAAAGGTCGTCGACGTTTGTGTGCGCATCTTCTGGTGGCCGTCCCCTTTTCGTGTTGCGTTCTTTCGACGACGACCGCAACCAAAGTCAAAGAATCAAAAGCTTTTTGGAGTATATCCCTCTCCTCTCCATCTGTGTTTAGGGTCTTATTAGAGGATGTTTTTTTTTGGAAAAAAGGGCACCACAAAACCACTTTGCGCGAGACACCTTTACGACTGCCTTATACTACCCAAAAAGGCTTTGAGGAAGAGACGCTAAAAAGAGTCGTCGTCGTCGTCGTAAAAACACCACCACTCTTTTTTAAGACGACGTTTAATAATATTACGTGTAAGTCGTCATCGTTTAAGTCGTCGTCGTCTGTTAAGATCGCAGTCAGAAGAAAGGCGTAGTAAAAGGAGTAGCATCAGACATCATCATCATCATCATCATCATCATCATATCACCAATCGATCCAAAACTGTGAGGAATAAAAATATGTCGGACCTTTTCGACGCGTTCGGGGGCGACGGCGGGGGCAAAGGGAAGAAGAAGACGATGCCACAACCACCGCCAATGCCGCCAAAAGGAGTAGGGGGATCATCGGTTTCGGCGGATGCGAAACCGTTCGAGTTTAAAGCGACGGCGAGTGCGTTCGTGCCTGGAGGAGGCGGCGGAGGAGGAGGAGGAGGAGGAGAAGAAGAAGAGAGAGGAGAAGAACAACAACGCGCGAGAGAGGACGACGACGGGAGCGAACACCGACAGCAAGCACAAACGGCGGCGGCGTCCACGGTGGCGCAGAAAGTCGCGAAAACGTTAACTATCAGTGGCGATTCCGGTTCCGACTCTGCTCTGTCGCAAATGGCCGAACGCGAACAGAAACTCAAAGAAGAACAACAACGCAAAGAAGAAAAAGAAGAAGCGAAGAGGTTGCTGCAAGCGGAGAAAGAAAGGAAAGATTTAGAGCGACGGAAAGAAGCGGAAAAGGAAGAAAAGCTATTGATGGAAGAATTGGCGAATAGTAAAGACGTGGATAACCGAGAACACTTGAACTTGGTGTTTATTGGCCACGTCGACGCGGGGAAATCGACCATCGGCGGTCAGATTTTATACCTCTCCGGTCAAGTCGATCAGAGAGTCATCGAAAAGTACGAACGAGAAGCCAAGGATAAAAATCGAGATTCGTGGTACATGGCATACATTATGGACACTTCAGAAGAGGAAAGAGCGAAAGGAAAAACCGTGGAGGTTGGCAAAGCGCACTTTGCGACAGAAAAGAAAAGATACACGGTGTTGGACGCGCCAGGGCACAAAAATTACGTGCCGAACATGATCGCCGGCGCCGCGCAAGCCGACGTGGGCGTTTTGGTCATCGCCGCCAGAAAAGGTGAATTCGAAACCGGATTTGAGAAAGGGGGACAAACGAGAGAGCACGCGCAATTGGCAAAAACCTTGGGGGTCACAAAATTGGTCGTGGTTGTGAACAAAATGGACGACCCGAGCGTCAAGTGGGATAAAAAGCGGTTCGACGAAGTGTACACGAAACTGATTCCGTTTTTGAAAGTTTGCGGATATAAAGAAAAAGACATAACGTTCGTCCCGATTTCAGGGTTAAAAGGCACGAACGTCAGAGATCTGGTGCCGAAAAGCGAGTGCGATTGGTACACGGGTAAATCGTTTTTCGACACCTTGGACGATTTAGAGCCGATGGATCGCGACCCGAACGCGCCGTTTCGAATGCCGGTGATGGACAAATACGCGGAAATGGGGTGCATGGTCATGGGTAAAACCGAATCTGGGGCCTGTCGAGTCGGACAAAAAGTAACCTTAATGCCCGGAAGAATCGATTGTAAAATTGAAAAGCTTTGGCAAGACGAAGACGACGTTTCCATTTGCAAGTGCGGCGAAAATGTTCGGATGAAACTCTCCGGTGTGGACGAAAAAGATATCCATCCCGGGATGGTTTTATGTCCGCCAAACAAACTGGCTTTCGTGACGCAAGAAATCGAGTGCCAATTGGCCATCGTGGAATTACTAGAACACAAGTCCATCTTTTCCACGGGCTACAACGCCGTTATCCACATCCACTCCGTCACCGAGGAAATCGAAGTCAAGAAACTCGTCAGCGAAATGGATCCGAAAACTCGTAAACCAAAAGAAAGCAAATGTAAATTCTTAAAAGCAGGCTCAATTGGCGTCGTTCGAATGACTATCGCTGCTCCAATATGCGTGGAAAAGTTTTCCGACGTTCCGCAGTTGGGAAGGTTTACCTTGAGAGACGAAGGTAAAACCATCGCCATCGGCAAAGTGTTGCGGATAAAACCCAAGTCGGAGGAAATCGATAACATGTCGAAAACCGCTGGAGCAGCGGTCTGAGGTATGCGTGCACGTAAAGAGAGAAAGAGAGAGGGGGGAGAGTTTTGTGTAGAGAGAGGTCATCATCATCACGATCGAATTCAATTACACCGCTTTGCGCACAAAAGACTTTGGACGAACATTTTTTTTATATCGCTACATACTATCGTCACCCACGTGATGATGAGATTACATCACTTTCAACTGTCGACGTCGTCGTCGTCGTCGTCGTCGTCGTCGTCATAAATAATCTAATCTCATCGTTTTGAAAAGCGCAGAGTCACGAGAGGAAAGAATGATATGCGCGCGGAATGAATGAATGAATGAATGAATGAATGAATGAATGAATGAATGATGATTGCCTCGTCGTTATCGATGCTCCGTCATCGATCCAGCTCTCTGATGAGGAGGCGTCTGTTCCACGCGACGCTGAAGACGGACGCGTACGTGGCAGGAAACGGCGATTTCTTTCGGCTTGGAACGCGCGACGCGCCGTCGTCGAGCGTGACGTTTGTTCCGGTCCATTGCGACCCCGAAAACGGCAACGAGGCCAACAACACCAACATCAACGCGAATATCGCGTCGATAGCGTCTGGTGGAGCGCACTCGATGGTCGTGACACAGAGCGGTCGAGTCTTTGCAACCGGATTGAACGAATACGGCCAGTGTGGGATACGTATTCATCCAAACGACATCGTGAGAGGATGGACGAGAGTAGAGTTCAGAGACAACGATGACGACGACGACGAGAATGATGATGCAAACGGTGAAAGCGTCGCTGTCGAAATCGAAAAGGCGATATCCGGCCCTTCGAGCAGTCACTCCGTGTGTATCGCTCGAGGCGGGAAGAAAGTGTTTGCGTTCGGGAAGAACGATCGAGGACAGTTAGGCGTTGGGGGCGTATTCGACGGAAAGGAAAGAGAAGAAGGGACGCTCATTGCGTTCGACGAAACAGTTGCAGAAGAAGATGTTGTCATCGTAGATGGCGCGACTGGGAGAGAATCGACCGTGCTCATCAGTTCAAATGGAGACGCGTATTACAGCGGGAAAATTAAGACGGATAAAGACGAGCGGTTTTCGATGATTGGATACGCGAAAAAGTTTCTGTTTCCTTCTTCAGGTTCTTCGGCAGTGCAATCGACTGAGTTACCGCAAACCAATTCGTTTCGGAAAATCCCTGGTTTACGAAACATCGTTAAATGCTCCGTCTCGGACGCCTGCGCGGCGTTTGTCGATGGCAACGGGAAAACGTTTACAATTGGAACAACGTCTGGGAAAGTTTTGGGACGAGAAATAAAAGGAGATAACACGATCAATGTAGGCGCGATCGAAGACGTTTTATTCGAAAACGTTTCCTTAGGTTTCAATTTCGCCGTCGCCGTTGCGAAATCCAGCGGCGCTTTGTTCACCTGGGGCGCTGACTTGGACGATCAAGAAGCGGATTCCAAACATGGTTTAAAACCTCGATTAGTCAAACACAAACCCGCGAATGCCAACTTAACGTTCACAAAAGTCTCTTCTGGGTACAAGCACTGCGCCGCAATCACCAGTGACGATCGATTATTCACGTGGGGATGGGGTGGTTCCGTTGGGCAACATTTCGAGGACAAGGAGTCTTCAGCCGGACAGTTGGGATTAGGGAACGATTTTGATTACCCGATACCGACCGAGGTGAAATGGAAGGACAAATCGACTAAAGTTTTAGACGTGAGATGTGGCCAAAATCACACCATCGTGTTAGCTTCGCGAGAAGACTAGACAGTTATATAGAGACTTTTTAGATTTAGAGATATTAGACGGGACGAATAGAGTAACGTACACGTTGTTACTGTTTACTACTAGTATGTATAAATAAATGAGTGGTTTTGGAGGACAGCTCGTTGCTACGTGCTGCGGTTTGACTTCCACTGGTTGGCTAGTGTCTACCATTCGTGTTATTACTTAAAGCATCCACCAACTCCAACTGTTGCTCGTGTAACTTTCGAAACATCACCGCATTTTCTTCTTGCACGCGTAAGAGTTCGACGTGCAAATTCCTCACATCCGCTCGCAGGGATTTTACCTCTTTTTCTAAACACGTTTTGACAACCTCTTTGGTCTTTTTAGAAACTTCGTCCGAGATGGCGTCGGCGGTGATAAGCACTTGTTGTTGTTGTCGTTGTTGTTGTTGTTGTTGTTGTTGAGTGTGAGTCGTCGTAGCGTTCACGTTCTCGAGCGATTTGCGCGTCGTTTCCGTGGCGTCATTCAGATGCTGCTTCTGTTGTTGTCGCCGTTCTTTACTTTCCAACCTGTTCTCTTTATCGCTACCACCGTCGTGAGTATTGCTTTTCGCTCTCGATTTTTTCTTCTCCCCGTGTTGCCATTTCAATCCCACCACTCTTCCGCCTTCGTGCGCTTCGGTTTCGAACAGAACTCTAGAATGGTCTCCATAAAATTCCTCGCTCGTATCTCTGCAATAAAATCTGTTGCTACCGTTCATTCTAATGTTCCTGTTCTTACTATTCCTCTCGTCCATGTGACTCCTCACGTTTCGACAATCGTACACCGCCACGACGCCGTTGCCTCTATACCCGACGGCCAACCCGTCCCCGCTAGGATGCCAAGAGACGGAAGATGCTGCTCCAGCCGTACCGAAAACGGTACCGTTATCCGAAGACGAGTCCATCCATCGTTTATTCGGATTTGGTATGTGTAGACACACTCCCGTTTTAGGATGCATGGCAACATCTCGCAACGAAACCGATCCGTCGTCGTTGGCTATCGCCACAATTCTTGGCGCCGTCGGTGAAAACGCAATTGAGTGAATGATGTTGTTCTTCACGTCCGAAGATTGAAATCTCGTCTCCAACGATTCCGATTCGCAGTCGTACACATTCAAATTGCCGCCAGACGTCCCTGCGGCTAACATCATCCTCGCGTGTGGCGAAAAATCTAAACAATTCACGGCAGACGACGACATCATCGATGATTCGTCGTCGTTTTCGTTCGCTCTCTTCTTGTTGACGTCAAACGCGCTCAAAGGTTCCCAGTACTCTTTTTTACTTCCATTCTCGTCCTCCTCGTCAAATCGTTCTCCTCTGTGCAACACGATCTCCCCTTCCTCCGAACCGCACGCGATCACTCGATCGTCTTTGTTGAACTTTACCGCGTTCACGGTCGCGTCCTGCGCCGTCGCGGTCCTCCTCGCGGTCCTCGCGCCCAGTCTTCTCGCCACTCGTTTCGTCTTCAAATCCCACACGTTCACGGTGTTCGAGGTTCCACCGACCGCTAAATATCGAGAGCTCGAGTGGAAATCCATCGACGTGACCTCGTACGACGAGGCGGAGGACTCGGCGAAAGTCAACACATCTGTCTTTTCCTTTCCTCTCGTTATTACACTCCTTCTCTCAAAGTCCTCCTCTTTCACTTGGCCTAAAACCGCCATCTTTTCGTCCACGAGCACGACTCGTCCGTCGCTCAAGCCGAGCGCGACGGCTTGGTCCGTTTTGCTCCACTCGATGCATCGCGCGTCGGCTCCGCTCGTCGTCGTCGTCGTCGTCGTCGTCGTCGTCGCTTTTGTCGACCGTCGCGTTGCACTCATCGTCTCCGCGCGACGACTCTCGTCCAACGCATCGAAGTCTTCTTCGTCTCTCGACGAAAAAACCGACTTTGATGCCATTTTCAAGCTTCCAACGCGTGCGGCGCCGCGTTCTTCGTACGTCGCCTTCGCCTCGTCCATGGAGAAGATCTTCATCTCGGACAGGCCCCGAGACGACCACCCGACCGTGGCCAACATGGTGGTGGTGGTGGTGGTGGTGGTGGTGGTGCTATATGGTGCGCAAAGGTCGTTCAAAGCGGTCGTCGTCGTCGGTCCAATGAATAATTTTTTTGTGTCGATTTTTTTTTTTTTTGAAATTTTGGGAAAAAAAAAGGACGAAAGTTCAAAACCCTAAACCTCATGTTTTTGTTTTTTTTGTTCACCCCCTTTAAAAGGAAAGAAAGAAAGACTGTTTACACGAGTACAAAAATTATTACACACTTTTTCTACTACTTTTTACTCCTCTTGCTGCGACTACTAATAAGAGCTTCGATGACTTTACTCGTGGGAACCATCGAAATCATCGAAGAAGAAGAAGAAGAGACGCTCTCGCGTCGTTCGATTCCTTGTGATAAAACGACGACCTCCCCCACTTTTTTTTTTCGCGAAATACAAACTACCGACGAGCGTGTCGACCGCCTCCCGAGGAGACCACCGCGAACGAAGCGAGGAGACTAAACGTGCCCCAAACGATTCTTTGGACCATTTTTTTACGCTTCAAACCTTCTTTATGTTCGTCTAAGCGCAACTTACACCTTTTGCCGATCAAATCGCACAACTCAGCGCCGTCAAAATAGTCTTGGTCGGAAACGTCGCTCATGTCTTTGTCCGGGCCGCACGCGGCGCGGAATTTGGTCAAACCAACGCACGAGCAGTTGAATTCGCCCAGGATGTATCGAGTTTTCTTCTTCTTCTTCTTCTCCCTCTCCGGCGGCTTCGCATCGTTCTGCGTAGTGTTCCTCGTATCGTCGTCGGTATCGTCATTCATGGGGATAAAATCCGCCGTCCATAGCAAAGGCAACGCGTTATACGCCAGGTTTAACTTCTTCGCGATTCTTTGAATGTCATTCTTGAGAAATTTCTCGGTTAAATCTCGAAACAAAGGTTCGTCTGGTCTGTAAAACGTCGTCTTGTTGTTCCAAGCAACCGCGGATCGACCGTTTTCACCGACTGGTTTCTTGTGAATGACTTCGACTAACTCATCTTTGACGAATACCATTCGTATTTCGCCTTCACTGATTCGAGGGAGTAAGCGTTGGTCGACGACAAACGCACCTTTGAGGAATTTACTTTGCTTTCTTCGCTGCACGGCGGTAGCTGAAGAAGACGACGACGAAGAAGAGGGAGAAGATTTATCGGAACTCGAGATGGTTTTCTTCTTCTTCTTCTTCTTCTTCTTCTTGTTGTTGTTGTTGTTGCTATCCGTATCATCATCGCCTTCTTCTTCTTCTTCTACATCGTCGTCGTCGTTGTTTTGCAAATAATTCCCATCGGAAATAGACGTCCAGTTGCCACCCGCATCTGGATCATTCTTCCCACACGCGCAAAATGCGACCAACTCTTTGAACGTGTGTTCTTCGATGTGATTATCGTTCATCTCTTGACAGAAGACTATCGTATCGTCCTCGATTTCGAATTCGTCATTGTCGTCGTCGTCGTCGTCGTCGTCGTCGTTGTCATCGCTTAGTTCTTCTTCTTTTTCTTTACTAGCGTTATTGCCATCTATCCTCATCTTCGCTCCGTTTTTCGTTTTCTTATTCTTGTTCTTGTTCTGTTTTTTGTCTTCTTCGTAGCTATTACTACTGCCGTTACTACTTCTCTCCTCCGACGTCATATTCATGATCCTATCGTGTTTTCCTTTCAACCACACCAACCAAATTCCGCACCCGGTCGAGCCTCGATTTTGTTTCAACACTCTCGGCCACGTTTTTAATCCTTTTTTCAAACCTCTTTCCATCTCTTTCTTCGTGTAATACGCCCGAGTATCTCTCAACCCGCACGCTAACTTGCGTATTTTCACGAGCGCTATTTTCGACCCCATGTTTCGTAAGCTCGCTTTGTTTCCGAAAATCAAAATATCGGTTTTATTCTCCAACTGTTCCATGAGGTCGTCGAACCGCTCTTGGTTTCTGTACGGCTTAATCTGTCCCGGGTTGATTCTCACTAAAATCGCGTCAAACTTTTCCTCCTTGACGTAGGACGCGAACGCGTCGTGTTCGCGAGGCTTGTAGTCCACTCTGACGGCGTAGATGCCGTTTTCGATCAAACCGTTCGTCAACGCGACGGAGTCGTATCTGTACCCGTGTTTGTCTTTGTCCATGGATTTCAACTCGTCTTTTTTATGCGTCAAAGTCGTCGGCTTTGATGACGGGTTGGTGAATTCGGCAAAAGTGCCATTCTTCCCCGGCATCTTCTCCCGCCCCGTCGTCAGAGTTTTTATTGTTTTTATTGTTTTTATTGTTTCGATACATTCATCATCATCGTCAGCATCATCATCATCCACCAAAGCAGAGTCTTGTGTGTGGCCGTACCCGACGACGGCTATTTTATATCGCCAGCTCGTCGGTTGGTCTCTGACCACGTTCCATCGACGACGACTTTTCGCGTCGTATTTCTTCGTCTTCTTCTTCATCATCATCATCTTTTTTGTGGTCCTCCTTTACGTCGCGTCTTTATGCTTTTATTACGCGCAAAAGGAAGACGGCATCATCAAAGTCATCATCATCATCATCATCATCATTATCCAATTGCGTTTTAAAGTCGTTCCTCCTCTGTCTCTCTTTCTCTCGTCAAAGTCGTCGTCGTCCCCATTAAAAAAAGAAATAAAACGTTTTGGTCCAACACCAACGACAAAACGACTCGAGTAATGTGATACTAAAGTCGCGAGTCGCAGTACCACAGAAACGACGAAAGGCACGAAAGACCGACGAAGAGCAAAATTTTTTTTGCTGCTGCGTAAAGTCGACTTTTGACGACACCAATTTTGTATAGAGTCGAGAATGAAAATACTACTACTGTTTTGCAGTAGTATTCAAGTCACACCGAAAAAGAAAAAAAAAGTGTGGTTTAAGGTGTTGCTTCCTGTGTGTCTTTTTTTTTTTAAAAGTCTTACTACAGCTTTGGACTCGTGTAGGTCCACATTTGGGACTCACAATGTAAGCGAGCGTCAGTCGAAAGATCCAGATGAGGGGTGGGGGAGGGTATATAAGAGAGACTTGGACTAAATTTTGACTCAATATTTATTTTATTTACACTCTTCCATCATTTCCTATGTACATATTTGTGTTTGCGTTCAAATAATAATTTCCTTTTGGGTTTATAATACCACAAAACGATTTGTCGCTGGCGGACGGACCAGCGAGGAGAGCGTGGTAGTATATAACACAGAGATCATCGTTTAATAAAAAATGCTGACCAAGTTCGAGACGAAATCGAACAGGGTGAAAGGCCTGTCGTTCCACCCGAAGCGGCCGTGGATCCTCGCCTCGCTGCACTCCGGCGTCGTCCAATTGTGGGACTATCGCATGGGCACCTTGATCGATAGATTCGACGAACACGACGGACCCGTCAGAGGGGTGGACTTTCACTCGAACCAACCGCTGTTCGCGAGCGGAGGAGACGATTACAAAATCAAGGTGAGAGGACGACTGCGATGATCTTTTTCTTCTTTCTTCGCGACAACGACGACGACGACGAAAAGCTTTTGGCGAAGAAAGCGTGAAAGGAAACAGACCCGCGCGATTTCATTCGATCTCGAGGAAGAGGGTCTTTAATTAAAAGAACCGAATGATGATGATCCCTCTTTTTTTCTTCTGTGTTTTTGTTTGGACACGACGAAGCGCGTCGTCCATTGTCGCCAAAATACGACGACGCTCTTGTTCATACTGACTCTTAGTGTTATTCTTATTCTTATGACTCACAACAACAACAACAACAACAACACTCACACGACGACGTTTTAGGTGTGGAACTACAAACTGCGCAGATGTCTCTTTACGTTACTCGGGCACTTGGACTACATCCGCACGGTTCAGTTCCACGTGGAACACCCGTGGATAGTCTCGGCGTCGGACGATCAAACCATCCGGATTTGGAACTGGCAATCGAGGAACTGCATTTCCGTGTTGACTGGGCATAACCATTACGTCATGTGCGCGTCGTTCCATTTGAAGGATGATTTAGTCGTTTCGGCGTCGTTGGATCAAACCGTACGAGTTTGGGATATCGTCGCGTTGAGGAAGAAAGTCGCCTCGCCGGGCGGACCGCAAAGACCGAGCGAATTGGATTTGAAAATCCCACAAATGAACGCGGATTTATTCGGCGGTGGTGACGCGGTTGTGAAATACGTTTTGGAAGGCCACGATCGCGGAGTCAATTGGGCGTCGTTTCACCCGAGTTTACCGTTGATTGTTTCCGGCGCGGACGATCGGCAAGTGAAATTGTGGCGCATGAACGACACGAAAGCGTGGGAAGTGGACACGTTGAGAGGTCACGTGAACAACGTATCGTGCGTGATGTTTCACGCGAGACAAGATATCATCGTTTCCAACTCGGAAGATAAATCGATCAGAGTTTGGGACAT
Source organism: Bathycoccus sp. SAG2 (assembly GCA_009618095.1). Lineage (NCBI taxonomy): Eukaryota > Viridiplantae > Chlorophyta > Mamiellophyceae > Mamiellales > Bathycoccaceae > Bathycoccus > Bathycoccus sp. SAG2. The sequence continues at coordinate 8,264 of VIAT01000035.1, read as the reverse complement.
GAGCAAACGATCCGGCGCGCAAACGTTTCGAAGAGAAAACGACCGATTCTGGATTTTGTCCGCACATCCGAACTTGAACCTGTTGGCAGCCGGACACGATTCTGGGATGATTGTTTTCAAATTGGAACGAGAACGACCGGCGTACGCGTCGCACGCGAGCATGTTATATTACGTCAAAGATCGATACTTGCGTTCGTTCGAATTCGAAAGTCAAAGAGATAATCCTTTGGTGTCCGTGAGACGACCACCGGGCGGTGGGAATAACTCTGGCTTTCGCAGTTTGAGTTACAACCCGGCTGAAAATGCGGTGTTGATCAATTCTGACAGCGAAGGTGGAGCGTACGAATTGCACGTCTTGCCGAAAGACGACGGTCGCTCCGGAGAAATCGGCAACGAGCCGAGACGAGGACAAGGTGTTTCCGCGACATTCATCGCACGCAACAGATTTGCCGTTTTGGATAAATCCACGCACCAAATCTTAATCAAAGACTTGAAGAACGAGGTGACTAAGAAGTGCGTCCCGCCAGACTCCACCGTCGACGCCATCTTTTACGCCGGCACCGGATCTCTCTTGTGTCGCGCCGAAGATCGCATGATTTTGTTCGATGTCCAACAAAGAGCCGCCATGGCGGAAATTACGACGCCGTTGATTAAATACGTCATCTGGTCTAACGACATGTCTTTGGTTGCCATGTTATCGAAACACGCGATTGTTATCGCCAACCGAAAGCTTGGTCACGCGTGCACGGTGCACGAAACCATTCGCGTGAAATCCGGAGCCTGGGACGATAGAGGCGTGTTCATTTATACGACTCTGAACCACATCAAATATGCGTTACCGAACGGCGACTCTGGAATTATCCGCACGTTGGATAACGCGGTGTACGTGACCAAAGTCATCGGCAACGTCGTCCACTGCTTGGACCGAGACGGTAAAAATAGACGCATTCAAATCGACCCAACCGAATACGTGTTTAAACTCGCTTTGGTTCAGCGCAAGTTTGACCAGGTCTTATCTATGATTAAATCGAACGTGTTGTGCGGTCAATCGATCATCGCATACTTACAAAAGAAAGGATACCCAGAAATTGCGTTACACTTTGTCAAAGACGAACAAACGCGATTCGCTTTGGCTGTCGAGTGCGGCAACATCGAAGTCGCTTTGGCTGCCGCGCAAGCGTTGGACGAAAAAGAAACGTGGCACAAGCTCGGTGTCGAGGCGTTGAGACAAGGGAACCACCAAATCGTGGAATTCGCATACCAAAAGACGAAAAACTTTGAGCGCTTATCCTTCTTGTATTTAATCACCGGGAACATCGAAAAGCTGCAAAAAATGTTGAAGATTTCCGAAATGCGCGCGGATGTCATGGGTCAATTTCACAACGCGTTATACTTAGGCGACATTTCAGAACGAGTTAAAATTCTCGAATCCGCTGGACATCACCCGTTAGCGTATGTGACGGCGAAAACGCACGGTTTAGAAACCGACGCGGAGAGAATAGCGGAGGAGTTGAGAGAAGCGGGCGCGAAGGTGCCAGATGTTGACACGTCGGTTGGAGAAAGTTGCGAGAGAATCAAACCATCGGCCCGTCCGATCGAGTCGTCGTCGTTTCTACCGCGCACGGCTTGAAGTTCACCGGAACGAAAATCCAATACCACGCAAAAGAAATCGAAGGGTTCGCGGCAACGTACGCTAACCCGCCGATTGAAGTCTCCGAAGACTTGGGGAAGGTCATGGACGTCTTGAGCCAAAAGTTAGGGAATTAAATACTATTATTATTATTATTATTATTACACATAACGAGAGATGATTCAGAGAAGACTACTGAAAAAGAGCGTGGTAAACGAGAGGAAGACAGCGACGAGAGCGTCCGTGTTGTGCGTGTAGAGAGAGAGAGAGAGAGAGAGAGAGAGAGAGAGAGAGAGAGTGAGGTTGTTTCAATGTCTAACTCCGCGAGAGTACTACTCTATTATTATTACACATCATACCTCTGTGCGCTTCTTTTATAACGCTCTCTATCCCACCTGTTCCTTTCGTCTTCTCTTCTTCTTCTTCTTCTTCTTCGTCTTGCTCTTCTTCCTCTCGAACGAATAGTCGCAGCACGAACACCGCGTCTTCGTCGCGTTCGTCTGCATCGGGGTCGTCTCTTCTTGTGCAGGACGACACTCAAAATTCCTGTTCTTCAATTTAGGCGTCCCACATCGCGGGCAATAGTTGTCTCGATCGATCAACCTCCTCGGCAAGTCGCCTTCTCTGGCCGTTCGAATCGCTTTCAGCGAGATTTCGGCCGCTAGTACGACTCCTAACGACGATGATGATGCGAGTCTTTGAGTAGTACAGTCGTCCCCATGAGTATGAGTGGTGGTGGCGTCGTCTTTGTGCGTCGTCGTCGTCGTCGTCGCACTTTTCAAAAGCGCTTCCGCACACCGGCGCAAATGGACGACTTTACGGTGCGTCGGCGTGTTGGCAGCCGACGCGTGGTCCCGCTTTTGCGGTCGGAGCGAAGCTCTCATCGGGGTTGACGACTGCGTGGAGTATTATACTTTCCGCCGAGCATCTTTGTAAAGGCGGCTTCTTTGTGTGGAGGCGAAAGTGAATCGCATTAAAAAAAAGAAACGACTTTTTAACACCCCCGCGTAATACTATAATCAATAATCAATCAATCAATCGTCTCTACGTAGTGCTACTATTACAACAAACCCTCGGTTTCACCCGTGGGTATAACATAACGCCTAGCCAAATTCGATGATGATGCCGCGCTCCCATCCCACATCTCCCTCAACTCCCCGTTCGTCCAAGCGACGCACACCGTCGTCAGTACCGTCGTCGGTACTAAATACGTCAACGCCGGTTGACCGCCTTGACCTCCAACTTTTAAATACAAAGCGACGAACGTTAAAATCATCCCTACGGAGTACGCAAAGATGGACCAGACGAAGTATTTGTACCGCATCTTCTTCACCGTTGGCTCGGAGGAAGAAGAAGAATGGAGAGAATAAAATCGATTCTCAAACAACGCGTTGTGGACAATCAACAACCCGGGTAAGATGACATCGCCGTACCCGAGCATGCTGTATTCGCCTTGCGTACCTCCAATTCTCGGGAACATGAACAACATCGGCAACGATTCGTGTTTGTCGCCACCCCGAGCGACGTTCACCATGACGGACTCCTTGCCAAACAAGTGCGGTTGCACGTACACCCAGAAAATGTCGTAGGACATGGCGCACACGAGAAGTAACGTGGCGATTTTCAAGTTTGGCAAGTGGACTAAACGCATGACGTTGACCAAGAAAGCGACGCCCATTATATCTTGCAAGACCCAGGCCCACTCTTCGGATTGGAACATGAGCCAGACACAGACTAAAATGCCGCCGATAATGACGGATGGAATCATCAAATAATGGACGTTGCCGAAGAACGGAACGAGGATAAAGTTGGCGTTGTTTTCTTTGATGCGTTTGTTCACAGCCGACGCTTCCTCGTTCTCTTCTTGCGATCGACTGCGACTGCTCGAGCGTCTTCTGGTAGAAGAGAGTGGAGTGTGATCGTACGACGACTTGTGTGGATCGACGCCAAAGATGCGAGCGATCAACTCAAACAACATCACCGATAAGCCTTGCAACGCGGCTAAGCAAAAGAGCAATCGGAACGCGACAAAGATCCAATGATCCATGGAGTAAAAGAGGACGACTAAGACTAAAGAAGAGAAGAGGACAAAATATACCGCCGACATTTCGGTGATTTCAAACCCTCTTTCGTCTTCGTCGGGAGCAGAGGAGTGTTGTTGCCGTCTGCGTCGGCTCGTGCCTCTTCTGCTTCTGCTGTGTTGTCTTCTTTGCTGCTGATGCTGCTGTCCGGATTCTTCGTCTCCTCCTCCTACCATTAACGGCTGGTCTTCTTCTTCATTTGTCGTCCCGTACGATCCTCCTTTGTTGTTTTTCTTCTCTCTCGATTGTTGTCTCCCTAGCGTTCTGTTTGGCGAACTATCGTTCGACTGCGACGGCGACGCGCTGTTGCTTCTATTGTTGCTGCTCGCGCTATTATTCAAGTCACTACCACTGCTATCAGTAACACCACTATTAAAGCCGTTAGAGGAATAAAACCTATCCGTGACGCTAAAAATGGCACCTAATGTGATCGATAATACCGCGATGGAGAGTAAAGCGCCGTTGCCGTAGAAATCAATCCCGTCTTTTAATTTCCTCATCTCTACCGAACCGCCCAATTCGTATGCGGTCGTTAACATCTTCCCGTCTTTTTCAATCACATTCATGACTGGAATATCGACGCTTAAATCCGAATCGCACGTCATGGATCCCAGTTCTTCGCCGTCGCTGACGATAATCGCGCACTTCGCCCCTTTATTTTGCGCGATTCGCGCTTTCGTTTCGAACGAACATCCGCCTCTTTTGATGACCACGCACTTGTTTTTATATTCCAAGGCGTCGGTATCTTTCCTCGCTTCGCATCCGCTCATGTTGACATCTTTCGGTGTGGCCAATTGAATCGGTCCAACGACGTCTTCCTCCTTTTTGGATGCACGGGGATATTCGTCTTTTTCGTCAACAACGATGTCTGTCCCGAACAGCGCGCTCAGGGCGAACAATTTCGTCCCGTCGATCCCTTCCATCGCCGAGTTGCCTCCCGTCGCGATGGTCAGTTCGATCCCGAACGCTTCGTCTCGCGTCACGCACCCTGGTGGTTTTTGTTGGTCTTGGTCTTCTTCTCTCCCCATTGCCGCAACGTCTTTTCCGCGAAAGTCTTCTTTTCCTCCTCCGCTGCTGCTGCTGCTGCTGCTTAATTGGAATTTTCTTTTCTGCTGCTGGTGGTGGTGGTGGCGGTGGTGGTCTTCTTCTTCTTCTTCTTCCATCATCGAAAGAGAGAGTTTCTTCTGCGTTTCTTCTTCTGTCGTCGTCGTCGTCGTTGCTTTTGTTGGGCGCGGCGGCGTCGTTTCGTCGATACTACCATCGATGATATCATCGGCGCGTCTCGTCGCGTCCACAAAGACCCCCAAGAAGACGTAGACCACAAAAACGACGAGAAAGAAGAGACGCAACACCGGGACTCCTTTTGTTGTGTCCCCGCGACGCCCAAGAAGAAGACCCCTCCTCTTTCTGGTGGTGGTGGTCCTTTTCTTCGTCGTCGTCTTCCTCATCGAAGAAAAGGTTGGTCTTCTTTGTCTTCTTCTTCTTCTTTCCATCGATTTTACTATGTCGTCGTCCTTTCTCTGCTGACTGAACAAAGGGAGGAGAGAAAAGGAGCGCGACGATGATGTGTTGTGTTGTGTGTGTACAATTGGTCTTCCCCGCGGGACAAAGTCGTCGTCTTCTTCGTCGTCAAAAAGAGTCCAAGATTTTTTTCGTTCCATTATATCCTCCGTGTAGGGTTTAGGGTAAAAACACACGAAAAAAAAAAGGAAAAGAAGAAGACGACGACGACGAAGACGAAGAAGACGAAGACAAAGACGAAGAGATGATCCCTTTCTTTCTTCTTGTCTGTTCTTTACGTTACTTAAAAAAATAATAATTACACACAAAAAAGTTTGTGTGTGTAAAGAATAGAAACAGACGGGCTCTTTGTCGCGCGTAGTAGTATCATCGCCGCTCGCGTGCAAACTCGAAAAAGAATGACGACGACTTTGACGACGACGACGACTTCGCGGGGGGCGTCTCTTCTTCTCCGTCGTTGTCTTCAGAAGACGTCTTTTTCAAAGCATCATTATACTCATTACGGAACGCAAACGAAAGGAGGGTACTTCTCTCAAGGCACACAAACGGGGAGAAACGGGGTCTTGTTCGGGGAAACGCCGCCGAAAGAGGGACAGAAACGCGTCAGAGAAAGCTGGGAAGCGCCGTATTTCATCACCGCCGCGCTCACCGCGGGGATCCTCTATTTCGGCCTGAACGCGAAACCCAACTCGAGTCTCGTCGATTGGGCGAAAGAAGAAGCGAAGAAACGATTGGACGACGACGAAAGGTGATGACGAAAGAGTTCCAAACAAACCATCTATTGTGGTAGTAGTAATAGTAGTGGTAGAAATGTTGTGCATCATCATCATCATCATCATCATCATGACATCATCATCTTAATTAGAGCGAGTATATATACGTATATATATACCAGTGGTATGGTACATATTTTTTTATTATTATTTACTATTGTATTATTAACGTCTATACCGAGGCCGTTTAAAGTTGACGTACAGATGAAATATACCTCGCTCAAACGTACACTTGAACCCTTTCTTGTGAGAATACTCCCATTCTTTGTTGACGATGCGAAACGCGACGTCTTCGTACGGAGGACCGCTGGAAATTTTCAAAATGCACGTGTCGTCGTTGATTGACGATACGTCGCGCTCGATTTTATACGTAGGCGCCTTGGATTTATCGATCAAATCGGGGTAAAACACGTTGAATTTATAGCCTTGAACGGTTTTCGGCGGCGGGTTGTCGTGGTCGTAGTGCGTGGAATTGTATTTGTTCCACTCGTAGCCGGTGTGGACTCTGTTGAAGTATCGAGGTTTCCGAGGTTTGTACTTGTTGTGCCACCAGTAGAGTTGAGAGAGGTCTTCGCCTTCGCCTCCTCCTATCTCTACTTCGCCGGTAAATGCGACGTCCCCGTCTTCTAGTTTGCCCATTTGTTTCTCCGCGTATTGTTTCGCTTTTAACTCTTCTTTGAGCTCGACGGCTTCCCGTTGGATTTGTTCTTGCGTCTTTTCGACGACTTCGATTTCTTCGTCCAGACCTTCCTTCTCGCGTTGTTGCCGTTGCTGTTGTTGTTGTCGGTGGCGCCGTTGCTTTTCTAATGTCTTTTCCCGCTGTTTTTCCATGTACTTTTCCGTAGCTTCCGCGCGCACGCGACGGAGATTTTCAACATCTTCATCTTCGTCGACGACGATAATCACTCGAACGCCGCCTTCCCCCTCTCGCAGCTGCTCGTCGTAAAGTTTCAAAAGTTTCGCGGATTCTTCCTTGGATAACGGTTTCGGTTCGTCTCCGTACGTCACATCTATGTTCGCTAAGAGAGCTTCTTCGTCTTCTTGTTCTTCATCGCTGGCGTCGTCTTTGTCGTCGTCATCGTCTTCTTCATCTTGGACTCGTTTCGCAAAGTCGTCGCCACCCAATAAATCCTCTTCATCATCGCCATTTTCAACAGCATCATCTTTCTTCTTGACAAAGTTAATGTCCTTCTTCGATTTTTCGTATACTTTAACTAGTGTTTCTCTGCATTGCCTATTCAATTTCGCCGTCGTTACTCGCTTCAACGCTTTCTGCCAAAAGAGGATTTCGGTGTCGTCGTCTAAATCCTCGCGGATCGATCGATTGATTTCCTTTTCGAGATCGATCAACTCGTCCAACGAACCAGATAAATCCACCGATTCCATCATTTCTTTATCCAATTCCGTCCATTCTTCTTCTTCTTCGTTCAATTCCGTTTCGGTTAAGCGGTAGACGCACGTCCAGAAATTTTTATGCTCTTTATCCTTCTCGGACGTCTCGTCGACAAGTTTCAAAACGTTCACGCACTCCTCTTTCAACTCTTCTAGCTCTTTTTCCGTCATGAACTTGAAAAGAGAGTTTTTCGAGTCGAATTCTTCGTTAAATGCGCGCGCGATTTCCAACTCTTTTTCGTTTTCGAGGTTGGTAAACGCCGCGCCATATAACGCTCTCAACAACGTGTCGATTGGTTTCGGTCGACCATTTTTGTGCCGAATGTCCGCGCGTAACAACAACTGATTGAAATGAAACTTCTCCTCCTTCTCCTCTAATTCTTCCGCGCCTTCCATCGCTTTTTCTCGCATTTTTTGATCTCGTTCTTCTTCTCTTTGCGCTCTCGCGCGTTCGTATTCGATTCTTCGTTCTTCGATTTTTCTGATTTCTTCTTCTCGTTCCAGTTGTAGCTCTTTATCCGTCAACCTTTGCACCGCTTTCTTGCCCTCCTTTTCGATTTTCTTGGACCAGACGAACTTTTCGGTTAAGTTTTCGTCGTTGAACGGATTTTTCTCGTCCGTGTACATCCCGTTGGCGATGGAGTCGGTTTTCCGTTGACTCATGAGTTTCTTCGTCGCTTTCGCGAGGAGTTTGTTTCTTCGTCTCAATTCATCTTCATCTTCTCCTCCCGAATCGTCGTCGTTGTCGTCCCGCTTCTTCTTCTTCTTTCGCGAAGAGCTGCTCATCGTGCGTCTTATTTCCAACCGCTTCTTCTCTCTCTCTCTCTCTCTCTCTCTCTCTCTCTCTCTCTCTCTCTCTCTCTCTCT
>VIAT01000034.1:0-28422 GCA_009618095.1 Bathycoccus sp. SAG2 | reverse complement strand
GACGTGGAAAGAGTGAAAGAGTTTTGGAGAGAAACGAGCAATACCACTACTCCTAGGAATGCCATGACGGAGCAATACGCGTACAACTTAGCCTGTCGCACGCTCTCGCTGGCGGAGCGAGTGATGAACTCCGATGAGAAAAACAACGCCGAGAATCAAGATGAGATTGCAGTTCGCATTCATGAGATTTCCAAAGCAATCACGTGTACTCCGCGAGAAGCCGTGGATGCGTGTCACGTAAATCCAGACGCGTTATCCACGCCTTCTTCCGCGTTTATCGGTCGCATGAGCAAACTTAAAACGGCCGCGCCTCGCGCCAACTGCTGTTCGATGTTTCTCACCGCACCGAAATTGTTTATGGGCAGCGAAGGCGACGAGTGGGTGTCTATCGTCAGTCGAAATGCGAAATTACTGAGAGAGAAATTCCCAAACGTCGACGTGGACGCCGTCGTCGAACACGACCCGGAATTGTTGGTGCTCCCCGGTTTGGACGACGCTGTTCAAGAGCTCTTGTCGTTATGGACGGCGGAGGCTTTCGCTTTATCGGACGTGGATAACGATTTCTTCGCGGAAGAGTTGAGCGTAGCGTTGCGCGCGTGCGCGCCAAACGGAGGGGCTTTACCGGAAATGTATTCTTAATGTAATTCATGTAGTAGTAGTATTGTCAATAGTCATCGCCTTGGTTATAATACATTCTTGATGTGGCTGTTGAGGCTCGTCTTTTCGCTTTCCCGCACTCTGGACATAATAATAATAATAATAATAATAATAATAATATGGGAGGTCTTCAATTTTTTTTCGAGCGAACGAAGAAAAATTTCAGGTTTTTGTGTCTTTACTTTGTTACCTTCTTCTTTCTTTGTGTGAAAGAAGGGAGGAGATGTTCGTGAGCGCGAACGGCGCTCCTCCCCGTAGTTTGAGAGAGTGGCGTCGGGAGCAGCGAGAGGAGAAGAAGGCGAAGGCAGCGGCGAAAGAGCGGCGGCGACAGGAACATTTCGCGAAAGATCCCGAGGCGAAAAGGAAATACGAGGGAGACCGGGCGAGAAAAAAGAACAAACACAATCTTCCCCGGAAAATCTGGGCGAACAAACACAATCTTCCCCGGCCGAAAATCTGGGCAAACAAACAAACGCACGAGCATTACTTGTACCAAATGTTCGAAAGACTAGACCGAGACATCGAGCGGTTAGTCGTGTCTCGAGATGAGGAGGAAAAAGAGAAACGCGTCAAGTATGTCGCGGATTGGTTGGCGGCTTTGGCGAAAGTCCCCATGGAGAATTACCTACCCGCTGGGTTATATTTGCGAGACTCGAGACCGATACCGGAAGATTTGAAGACGAGAGTCGATTTGAACGCTTTTTACGGAGATAAGTTAATTACATCCGTGTTACTCGATAAGATTCGAAAAGCAGACGGGAAATACGGAGCAAAACAAGCTCCCAGGAATAAGATGGAGGCGAATAATTTTCTCTCGGCATGCATTCGGAACAAAACGTTCGCAGAGTTGGCGCCGGATATTCTACCAGACGTGAAGATTACGGCGGAGGAGTGGCGACATCACGAGCACGTGGCTGGGACGGCGGTGGAAGCCGCGATTACTTGCGTGGCGGATTTATCGAACGAGACGTTGCGACAGGCGGAGAAGGATATAGCGATTGACGCAGTGGCAAATTTGATATTGGAGCAAGGGTTACGATACGCGACGAGCGACGTGAAACCAGCTAGAGCGAAATTTAATGATTTATTGTGCTTGTACTCGGTGAAGTTGGTGTCGAAGAGTGTGTCTGGTTTAGTGCACGATCCAAGATTCATAGGAACGGCGAAGGTGACGCACAGGAGAGTGTATCACGGGGATCAAAGGAAGAGGTATAAGAACGTGCCTTTGGAAATCGGGCCAATCGAAGTCAACACGGAAGGGACGAGCGGCGACAACGCGAAAGAGGCGGCGAGCGTCCAGATTTTGGATTTAATGAAAGAGTTAGGATTAGTAGACGAGGAATATAAGGCACAGTACATAACAGACTTTGAGCCTGTAGCAAAAATGTGGAGCGAGCAAAGGTTTCAGAATTTTCTGACAAATAAAAAAAAGGCGAAAAAGAAGAAAGAGGACGACGAGGCAAAGGGGGACAGCGATGCGAGAGAAAAGCAGCGGCGCAAGATGGAAACGTGAGTACATTATTAGAGCTTTTGAAACGACCTGGATGTCTGCTCTTCACTGCTACCAATTATTATTCCTCCTACTATTCCTATTACTGCTTTTTTAATTTCGTTTTTGCTTCAAAATTTACTTTTGCTTTTCTTATTCGCTTTCTTTCGCGCCGTCGTCGCGTTTTTCGTGTACTGATTGTTGAGAGATTGTTGCGGTTTTCGTTTACTTTTGCTTTTAAGGTGCGTTTTGTTGTACGCCTGTCGCATTTTTTCAATGGCTTCTTCTTCGTCTTCGCTGTCTTCGTCTTCGTCTTCGTCGTCCGAATGAGGAACATTCGAATCATTTGCAGCGTTGATGTCATTTGCATTTGTATCGTTGACAATTTCCAACTCTGAATCCGAATCCATTTTATCGTAATCCGCTTTCGTCTTCTTCCTTTTCTTCTTCTTCCCTTTCTCCGCTTTCTTTTGTGTTTCAGCGCTCGCTTTCTTCTCCTCTTTCTTCTTCATTTCCAAACGAGCTTCGATATCGTCTATTTCAATTTCTTTCGGTTTTGCTGGTTTCGATCTGCGCATGGCATCGTTGTTATCCATGACTACTAAACTCGTGTATCTCCCACCGCCTTCGATTTGGGCGATTGGTTTGATCGTATTTCTATCGTCCCAGACTTTGATGATTCCATCCGAAGAAGCCGTGGCGAAAGAGTGTCCTCCTCTTTCTGGAATCTCCGCCATGCATCTAACGCGATTTTCGTGCGCGTTTTCAATCGTATTCGTAATACCATCAACTCTCGCGTCGAAAATACAAACATCGCCACCTTCGTATCCGACTCGATAGATGTTCTCCGCCGATTCTGCTTTGCTCGTCGCGCACAAACACTTTCGATACGCAATTTTACTTTCCCTTTGGTCTTCTCTCATAAACGTGCTCACTTCGCCGCCGCTTTCGCAATCGATAACGTCCAACCACTTATTCGTCAGAAGCCCGTACCTCTTCCCTCCTCCCGATGAATCTTCTTCTTTGCTGCTGAAAAATACATCAATCCCGCTCTCGCTTCCTCCTCTCGTCTTCCCTTTATACGCTACCCGTCCTTTCTTCAGATCCCAAAGCGCCACGGACCGGTCTTCCTTCCCACACGACACCGCCACCACTCCAGACGCGTGCACGCTCAACCCAGAAACTCCGTTTCTGTGCGCCAACATTTTCTTCAATATTTCAAAATCGTAGGTTTCCCACACCAAAATTGTCCCGTCGTCGCTCCCTGAAAGCATTCGAGAAGGCGGCGGTACGCCGCCGCCGAGCGTATCCTTACTGTTAAAGTGCTTCTCACCCTTTGCATCACTTCCATCGAAACGTCCACCGCCAGGCTTTGCAAACGCAATGCACGTCACCGTCCCGGTATGTCCCGTCAACGACCCAACATCCGATATCTCCCCTCTCTTGTTCACGTGAAACGCTCGTATTCTATCGTCGTGTCCCCCGGAACAGAAAAACGGACCGGCGGCGGCGACAGTTTTTATCGATTGCTGGTGCGCGTCTATCGTGCACAGAAACTGTGTTTTCCCTTCGTTCCTGGATCCCGCGCCGCTTCCTCCCGACGACGACGACGACGACGGCGACAAAGAAGAGGCGTTTTGCGGAAAGAACGTGTGTCCGAACAGAAACCGCTCGTACGTGCCCGCTAAGATCGAGTGCGCGTTTGTCGCGAACCCCCCTTTGGGAGAGCTCATTTTTTTTTGTCGTGAAAAGAGAGAGTCCCCGAAAAAGTGTCAAAAAAAAAAAATGTCCCGATTTAAAAATAATACGAATGCACTAAAGTTTTTTGGCCTTCAGAGTCGCCCGATCATTATTATTCTTTTTTGTGTTTTTTCGGATTTTTTTGATTTGGTTGGATTTCTGACGTCATCATCGAGCTTCCATTTGGAAAAGAAGCTCAATTTTGAGAGGAATTGAATTCTTTTTGCGCCACTTCCACAAACAAGTTGCCGGTCGAGAAGAAGAAGAAGAAGAAGAAGAAGAACGCAAACCCGCTGCTAAAAATGAGAACAACAACGCTCCGAACGTCTCCGTGTAAAGCGAACATCGCGTCGTGCTCTTTTGGAGGATCAAAAAAGAGATGCTCGACGTCGAGGCGAATATCTCGAGAGGCGATCTTCGTCAGCAAAACGGTGACGAACGATGGCGAGAAGAAAGGAAAAGAAGAGAAGAAATACGAAGAAGATGAGAAAAAAGGTTGGAAGTTGAAAACGACATCTTCCGCGTTGGCGATGGTAGTCGCGACGTCTTTAGCCGTCGCGGATTGTTCGGTATTGGATCAACCGGCAGAAGCGATGATGGAGAAGAATGAAATCACGCAAGTGGCTGGAAGAGGAGGAAGATCCTACCGGGCCGCGCCAAGAGGTGGGGGTCGCTACAGACGAGGCGCGCCGCCGCCGCGAGCGGCTTACGGGCCAACTGTTATGCCCGTCCCGGTGCCGATGTTTTCGCCGTTTGGTTTTGGTATGCCGTTTGGTTTCGGATACGGCATGCCGTTTGGCTTTTTCGGCGGCGGCGGGTTCATCTTTCAGTTGTTCTTGTTGGCGTTTGTCGTGAACGTGGTAACTGGATTCTTTAACAGCGCAGAACAATCTAGATACGATGAGTACGAAAGAGATGAGTGGGAAAGAGAACAGAATCAATCAATCGACGATGATGACTTTTCGGACGATTGGAGAAAGAGGCGATAAAGGAAGAGAGACATTTTGTTTTGTTTTGTTTTATAAAAAAGCACTAATACTAAGTACCTAATTTCATCGTACCATACCTACCATGGTACGGTACAACAGTAATACATTTTGAAATATACGCAGATAACCTTTAGAAAAAGCACATCCACCAAATGTACATAGAAGCTAAATTGAATAGACTAGTAGCTTCTTCGATCAAACGTCTGACTTGACCACTCGTGCTCAGAGGTAAACTTGGAGCCGCACCGACACCAACGACGACCCCTTCCAATCTCGCCCCAATGTTTTCCAAAGCCGCTTTTGCTTTCCTTTGCAGAACTAATTTCGTATTACTTTGGTTACTGGTGCTCTTTCCGCGAGTCCATTCGACAAGCGGATCGTGGACGAATGTTTCTAATACAGACATCAACGCCTCGCGATGATTTCGTAACACATCTAAAGTAATCTCGCAAACGCGTTCAAAGGCACCTTCGTAGCCTCCAACGCCTAAACCGTCAATCATGTTTTGCGTCAATCGAAAAGGAACAACTTCCGGCGTTTCCAACTCTAAGCCTTTATCGAACAAACACGAAAAATCCACGTGAACACAATCACCCGTCGTCGCATCTAACAAAACGTTCTCAGCGTGCCGATCTCCTAAACCGACAATATGGCCAACCATCGACCAGACTGCAGAGGTGTGAGCAAATGCTTTGCGGGCGGCGAACCATTTCGATGGATCTTTCCAAGTATCAAGGAACCATTTGTGAAAAACGGGTGGAAACTTTTGCAACATTTCCTTCCCGTACCCGAGTGGAGAACGTCCTTTCCACCGTTCGTAGATTTCCTTGATGTCGTTGTGTGTGTGACGTCCAAATATGCCTTCGCGAACGTACAAGTTTTGCATCACATGACGCAAACCGGTAGTATTTGGGACCCATTCGATGATACCACAGTCTTCAGACAATGGGATGACAGAGAAAGTGCGCAAATATAACCGTCTTTTGCGACTTTGTTCGTCGCGAGATAACAAACGGTTCAGAACGGCACAAAATTCCATCATTCTCAAATCTTTTCGCAAATCGTCCTTTGGTTTACACAAGAAGGAGTATTCCAAACCGTCGTCTCCAATCACGGTTAGTTTTTTCGGCTTTTGTAACGATTGCAATAGCTTCACGTTGTCGTCAAAACTGTAAAAACTTGGCGTTGCGGCAGGAAACGGGATGTGGTCTGTAGGATTTGAATCTTTCGGAGGGAGCGCCGCTGTCAAGGATAATTGAATTGGAATCATAATTTGCGAAGGTAACATGGCGCATAAACCAGGAAATTCTTTCTCGAGCGAAAAGCTCTTTGCTTGACGTTGTCTAGGCTCTGTTGGCGCCTTCGGCTGAAACGCGCATAGCTTGACAAGATGGTCGCCCATAGATTGAAAAGTGGCAATTTGCTCGCGGTGACTACTCTCCTCGCGAATCGCTTTTTGTAATACTTGTAAAGTAGATCTTTTCCGATAATCATCTCGCGAACGCAACATTGGTGCGAGTTGCCAGAGCGTTTGATCCGAATACGCGCGGAACAGTCGCGATACCAAGGTCTGGACTACGAACAACACGTCTTCATTTTTGTGGGTCAAACGAGAGGTGAGCTGCGGTAAAGCTACGAGCCATTTATACAAAGGAAACGCATTGCTATAAGTCTTGATGATGAGCGTGATGTCTTCGCAACACTTCTTCGCGCGCTGGAGTTCCTTTTGCAACTGTTGCTGCGCCGCCGGGGAGGTTGCAGCAGTATACGTTGCGTGCATCTTCTCATAGTTGTCTCCGGCATCAAACCATAACGTCAACATTCTTGGTATGGAGGCATACACGTGGCGATGTCCATTTTTTGCGGACGCTCCGTATGCTTTCGCAGCTTCCGTGATCAAATCGTAACTTGACGTCACTTCTCTGCTATTTGCAAGAGCGCTCGAACCTGCACGACTACCAGCCTGATTATTCGCTCTTCGACTTCGTGAAGATGTGTTCAAATTTTGGGCAGCAGAGTTGCCAATCCCACCCATCGCCAATATCGCTTCTCTTCTTTGCGCATCTTTGAGTAGCTCGTCCAAATACCTCGCGAGGTGAAAGTGTGCCTTTTCTCTCGATCCGTAGTGCGTCTTTGCACGCTTATAAAGTTCAAGAATTTCATTCTTCTGCTTTTGGCCGGTGACCGCAGCCCAACGAGCGAGCTTAAGTGTCGCCTTCGCTAAGATCTTCGCGTCTTCATCACCTTCGGCGAGTATATCTTCAGTTATAGTCGTCGTGGTGCCACCCGAACGCGAGCTATTATTGTTGTCATCGGTAAAGCCGAGAACTTCTTGAATTTCACTGACTGCTTTGTGTTGCTTTCCTTCTGCCCAGAGCAACTTTGCCTGTTCCAAGGCTAATCGAACCTTGTTTCCTATCATCGTTCGTTCACTCATACCACTTCCAACTTGTTGCATGGAATTTCTAGCCTCCAAGAGTGCAAGCTGCGCTGCACCGTGGTGACCAGCCGTTCTGCATGCTCGAGCTTGGGCCAACCACGCGTTAGCTTGAGCTGGTGCAGCGTGAAGTAAACCGTAGATGCACCGTCTCAAAGCTAAGATTGGCTCTCGTGTCTGAATCGTGGCAGGTACTCTCTCTAAGCGTGCATCCCACGCGTTCAATACAGTCTGAGTGATCAAAGGAATGCCCGATTTGGATTCTCGAGATATTCGAAATCGATTCGCCGTTGTCCTTGTATCCGCTAATCGACTTCTTGACGCGTTATTGGCATTACCCTTGTTTGAAGCGGAAATTTCATTGTGTCGTGCAAGTTCGAGTTGCATTTTACTCGTTTCTTCGCGGAAAGCTTTGACAGCTTCAAACCCAGCTTCGCATTCTTGCAACAAATGGAGTCGCACTAAACTCGGATGGGCTCTGTGCCAACTTCCTTCCATAGCTGCAGCAGCTAATGGTGCCAAGACGGCATCGCGGGCAGATTTCATCGCTCGGCGAAAACCTACTTCATCGCAATCATTCCCTCCATTTCTATTCTTGTTTCTCGTTAGAGCGAGCAGGATGCGTCCAATAGCGGCATCGCCGTCCGCAGGGGCTTTTGGATCAAAGGCAGAGGAGGATAGATTCGTCAACAATCCAGACACGTCGTCGTCATCGTTGAAGACATTTACAGCTTGGTTGCGATGTAATCGTGAAGAGAGAATTCCTCCACCTGCAGTACTCCGAATTCGTTTGCGAGAAGAACCAATGACGTGATCTAACGATAATGTCGTGGGCGTACCATCATAGGAGTGAACACCACAACTTCTTCGCGAGTTCTCGTTATCCAACTTTGTTAATAAACTCTCCAAATCATCCCATCGGCCCAAGCGCCACGCGGCATTTGCTCCAGATTCTGCAAGCGCTGCTGTTTCTCTTCGATTCTTTGAAAAGCGACGCGCCGCGAGCAAAGTTTCCGAATCTCTTTGCACCGTTCGTAAATGCCCAAGACCTTTCAAACAACGGAGCCTTCCCCATTCTGCAGGCGACAAAGTATCGCTCGAAGATGATTTTAGTGTCTTCTTTGAAAGCTCATATTCATAGTGAATCAAAGCTTCTTCCCATGCTCCGGCTTCCTCGTGACGTAAAAGCTCATCTTCCACTTTTGGTTGCGCACGAAATCTGGGCAACGCCAACAGCTGGTCTGGTTCAGCCAGACCCTGGTATACCGAGGCTAAAAATGAGACGTCTCCGTCTGGCATGTCGAGCTTTTTCTTTGCAAAATTTGCTGACGCAGGATTTGATACAGCACCTTGAGCGCGACAGTGGTCTTCAAAATATCTCAGAGCACGAACTGAAGCACCACAGTTCTGAGCCGCTTTTGCAAGTAGCGTTTTAGGAATGTTTTCCAAGAACTCTTGAACGAAGTGTGCATTTTTATGCATGGCATTTGCGCCATATGAATGACGTCTTGTACTAGAAATACGGACTTGTGCAACCCACGTTTCGAGCTGGTCCAGCAAGTGGAATATTGCTTGTGCTGCCAACTCCGTGATACCACCAGAACCTCCTGATGTAGATGACTTACTACTAAGCGCGTTATCTTTTCCTCTTTGTGAGCGCAACGCCGAAAATGCAACAACATCATTCGGGGATATTTCACCTTTGCTCGTATTCACTGTGTGCTGCTCATTTTCTGAAACTACTATACCGGCGGCGTCTCTCAATACAGCTAAAATTTCGAGCTCAATGGAGAGTCTTCGCATTCGCGCAGTTTCATCCCCATCGTCATTATCGATAACTATGGGGGTAGTCTCGTTCGCACTGGTGTACTCTTCTTTAGTTTGCCCAGTCAGAGCATCTAAAACCATATGCGGAAGCAAGTATAGTGTCAGGCGCGTATCGTGCCGAAACACTCCCAAACAATTCTCGAATAAATCTGCACAAGGGCCACGCGCTTCTATGGCTAATACGCGGCACCACTGCTGAATCCATTTCGAGAATGAGTTTACCGAAGAGGACGTTCCGTATATGGGGCGCGTCGACGGGAGTTGCTTGTTACTACTAGAGATATAAATAGTGGTAAGATATGGGGCCAGTGTGGTTCTTGCTTCCTCTGGCAACTCCGACCAAAACTTAGCTCCGTCCTTTGTCGATCCCTCCGGTAATATATTTGTATCCATAGCGAAATTATTTCGCTGATTGTACAGAAATGTTGCAGTTTCTTCGATTTCAGCTGGTCTACACTCGCTCGTTATGAGGACTTTTTGTGCACAGAATGCCGTGGCATCGAGCATGATAGCATCCGTAGCACCGCGAACCATACGAGCTAAGTGATCTACGAGTAGAGTTTGCGCGACTTCTGTAGGTCTAGTATCCAGGTGCAAGTCGATAGATTCCGTGGTAATACCCAAACGACCAGGATCGATGGCTCCGAGTTCGCCGAGGCATTTTGTCGCCATTCTTTGTGAACGTATCCTCGCTTGCTCGTTTTTCGCGCTGCCTGTGGATGAATAATCGTGCGAAAAAGACTTCAACAGTGCAAAGCCGAGATTTCCTACGACTGAATCAGCGGTTGCACCTTCGTTTGAGCCTTTCACGAGAGCATTCAACTCATCTGTGTTTTCATGATTGCTTAATGCGCGATATATTTCCACCAGAGCAGTCTCTCGGACTGCCGCACTTTCAGTTTGGGACAAGGAGTTGGTCAACACTTGCAGTCGAATTCCTAAACTATCTTCGAGTAAATTTGATCTTCTGGCATCGTCCAGTTTCGTGTTTGAGTCGCGCAGTCTCTCGAGTCTAGGCAAGAGAGGTAGGGAAGCCAAAATTGGCTTTGGTAAAATAGCCTTCAGTACAAGCTCATCAATAACAGCTGCCGCTAAATTAGCGTCTGTCGTCGCAGAGTTGTTAGTAGTTCCGAACTTTTTTGTTGCATCTCCGTATCCTTCAGCAAATTCAGTGCTATTTAGATTTTCCTTATCGCAATTTTGTAGATATGGTAGCATCGTTACCACAATTTGACCGGCGATTCTCGATAAGTACTCGTTACTGTGCTTCGAAATCACTTGCACAAATATCAACCATGCTCTGAGAGCATCTTTGCGCAAACTCTTGCGCTCAAGTGCTGCCGAAAAGTGCGCCATGACTTTTGGCGCAAACTGAGGTAAATGATCTTGAATTAAAATGACCATGATCGCGAGCGATTTCAGAAACCTGCGATTAATCACTTCGTTTTTCTTCTCATCTTGTTCGTACATTAGCATTTCCACAGCGGTGAAATGAGCTCGTAAGAAATCTGGTAAGGTGGTGAATTGTTCATCACCCAGTGCTAACCGACCAATATCGTGGAGCATGGTTTTTAACTCTTTCGCGCAGACCGCCAGTTCTGTTATTTTATCGTTCGCACCTGCGGATTTGATCAAACATCTAATTAGATATAATGCATTATCCGCAATCAGAGTTTCTATTTCTAAACCTGTTTGCTCTTCGAGAAATTCGATTGCATTTTTCTTGAGCGCTTCATTATCTCGCGCTGAAAGGAAATCAGCGATGACGACATATGCAAATTCAGTCACGATAGACTTGACAGATTTCTCGCCTCGAAGCCCTGTGGCATATGCCCCCAATGTCTTGATGTCCCTCTTACGTACTAGTGTTGGGATTGCTGCGGGTAGGAGAGCATCGAGTAACTCGCGTTCTGAGCATTCTACGACTGCCTCACAAAGCGTGTGCAACATTTCTTTGTTATTTGGAATGATGCATCCAATACCTTCCGCGATTTGAGCGTCTCCTAACAAAAGCTCCTTCGGTCGAATGTCATGTTTCTTCGCGAGTGCGTGCAAAAGAAGAGCAGCAGTCGATGCCGTGAGTAAACTTTCTCCAGAGTTTGGAACAATTAACTTTACACAGAACATAGCTTCAATTGTTAACGCGTCTCGCCTTGCCGGAACGTTCGCAGCAGCGGTCGAAAAAACACGCAAAGAAAGCTCTCGCGCCGTGTCTGTAGGTGCTTCGTCCACGACGATTTTTAGATGTCGGAGCAATTTTAAGGACGCCTCAGTCTCGATATTGTGCGTTGGATTTTGATTCATGGCCGACGGTGCACCACCCCAAAGTAAAGAGATACTCATACTTGAATGCCGCCGCAAATTTGAGGTGCTCAGATTTTCCGCCATCATTTTCATCGCCTGAAAGGAAAACGTCGAAAGATCGATCTCCCCGTTTTCAAGAGCACTCTCGAGAAGAATTTCACGTCGAGAAAATATGCGCGTTGCCTCCAGGACAGCTTTTCTTACGCTTGGACTTTCGTGATGTGCTAATCGCCACGCGTATCCAATCAATTTATTAGCCCCAGACAAAGCAAAAATTTCCTTTTCTTTTCGATGTCTTCGATCTAGAAAATCTGGCCCGCACGTTAATGATGTATCTAAAACTCTTCGCAAGGAAGAAACTGCAACTTTGAGTGCATCCGCTTCCCATTTCTTATCACCATTGTTATTTTTCCATGCAGCCACGCGTCGCTTCTTTGTATCTTCTGCGCCATCTTCTGCTTCATTAATTTCTGGACAGTCATCGCAAACGAGGAAATTTTCAAAAATCTCAGCATATTCTTCAATGCATAATTTGTCGAGCTCGTCTCTAACAAAAGGCATTTTTTGTACTTCGAGTTCACTCATTGCTTTTGCATGCGACGTTCGACCTCTCGACGATTTTTTCGATTTCGATTGTTGACGGTCAAGCGTACAAGTGGAAGCGATACGGAAGACATTTTTTTGAAGATGGTGATTTTCTCGAGGTTCTTTCGATCCCCTATCTTGCTGCGGAACTCTCGCAAACAGAGCGTTCAGAATCTTGCGCCGAGATTCTGAAGCGCTTGAAAGGTTGATATTCACAACTGAATGAATGGACTCGCAAATGGATTCCAAATCTTCGTAATTTTTCTCGGAAGCCAGATGAACGGATGAGATAGCTTTCGATGTCAAGGAATCGCGCAAACGATCGAGATCATCTTCGTAGCTTTTATAAGCTGTTCTGGAGTTACTATTGTTGTTTTTGTTACTTTTCTCTATCAAAGTATCGCTCAGCGATAGAGCAACTGCGAGACATCCGAGGTCGTAATTCACCCCAATCGCCATCGCCGCGATGGCCTTTGCTGCTAGAGTTTCATACCGTTCTGCAGGGTCAGATGCACGTTTATTCGCTTCTTCACAAGTCATATCGATCGCCTTCTTTGTCAATTCCCCTAAAGCTTGACTTGAGGCAGAAAATTTCTCAGCAAAAAATTTTGCAAACGGCAAAGCTATGACAACCGTTGACTTTACTCGTTCATCTTCGTCTGCAACGGCGCGCTGTAACACGCGCTTCGCGAGTTCAGCAGATACTATTGTCCCGCTCGACTTTTCAGTCGTTGCTATGAAACTGATTGCTAGCGCTACGGATGCAATCTTAGACTTTGTCGTGCTATCAAGAAGCGCCTTTGCGTGGCGTCGTTCTCTGCTATTCTCCGTGAACTTGTTCGCGTTGAGAAGAACCCAACTGACGTGCGCATCTTTCACATACCTCGTGTAAGGCCATAAAACGACATCTGGAGTAATATCATGCACGTTAAGCAGCGAGAAATCATCATCATTTACCAGTGATCCCCGGGGGGCGCTCGCATCCGTGTCTTGATTGGACTTATCTTCGTCAACGTTCCGTCGTTTCTTTGTCATTCCAGCGAGGAGTAATGCAGTTGCTGCATCACAAAGCATCGTGAATGCGCAGAACTTTTCTCTCGCAACATCTACGGTTTCAATGTTAACATTATTCGCGGCGCTCAAACTTTTACCATCTTTTGTTGGATTCTTATTTTTGCCGAACCATTGTAACCACGTCGAGACGAATTTCTCTGAATACGCTCTCGCATCATCGGCTGAATCAGACATCGCAGCCGCTTTAGCAAGAGTTACAATAGCGCCAATCTTCTCTAGCGTTTTCATATCGCTCGTGCTGTTATTGAAACTCGTCATTTCTACTGGGATGTGCGTGTCTGGAATCCACACGCCAGGAGAGTCTGGATCTGTGTTTTTTCTCGGTAAGCCGAGCTGATCTAGCATTGATATCACACATGATTCAGTCCAGTTTGCAGCTGCTATTTGACGCTGTTTCCCCTCGTCTATTACGTCCGAATTTGCCCCATTCCTTACGGCTTCTTCTCTAAAAAATATTTCATCTTCTACATCGGTGTCTTCGTCGCTAAATTCCTTCCCAATTTGTTTTCTGCTGCCATTGTTGTTTCGTCCTATTTTTCCTAATTGGTTCGGTGCACGCATGGCAATAGCAAGTATTCCAGAGAAAGCCATCGAACTATCTCTAGTAACTGCGCAATGCATAATGGATGCGCACGCTCTTGAACACAACACACCGATCGTATCCGACGCTGAAGACGAGACTTGTTGATGACTCCTTCTTTTTTTGTTTTCGCTTCTGTGTGACCTCACTCGTTTTTCTTCTTTTTCAGCACACGTGGCGACGAGTAAAAGACCTTCGAGTAGCATTTCTCTAGCTTCTCGGGATTGGCAAACGGTGACGCATTTTGCGAGAGCTTCCACGAGCCTCGCGGCGTTATCGAGAATTGTCGATGACAACGCCAACGACGGTTTCTGATCTACTCTACTATTATTACTCTTATTACTATACTGTTGCTGCAAAGTTTGAAAACACAATCGCACAACGTCAATATTACTGGTATGCTCATCATCGGGATCAAAATAGTGCAAAACATTGAGTGTGGCTTGAATTGCAAAATCTTCGCGACCAATACTTTCGTAAATCTCTGCGGAAATCGACTTTGCGCACTTCAACGCATTCAAACGAATTTCATATGAACCGGCATATGCACTCAAATCTTCAATTGCATCCAGAGTTTGAGGCGTTATCATCGTGCTCGCAATTTGTGGCGAGACCTTGAATGTATAGGAAACGACGTGTAAAGCTGCGTTGACAAAGAGATGCGTCGCGGTGACCCCTTTCGAGAGGTCCAAAGATATACAGGTTGAGCGTTTCAAACCAGAGAGAAACTCTTCATCGCGCAGCGTTTCTGTTTTCTTCTTCTTCTTCTTCTTAACACTAGTATCATTATTCTCCTTTCCTTCGAGATCACCATCTATAATCTGCATCTCAAAGTGTTCCACAATAGCCTCGAAAGAAGAAACGACGTACTCTGCCACGTTAGTATTATTGTTGTTGCAAGAAGAACTCGCCATTGTTCCCGTCAATCTTTCTTGCTGTAAAACTAATCCTTCTCTCGCATCTTCTACCGCCCTCGACGCCCCTGAACACAAAGCAATCCACCCTTCTCTATCATCTCCCGCGATAAACTGCATCAACTTAGACGCTAACTCCAACGCTGCTCTTCTCGTTTCCAAAGTATACGATACCGCACACGTCAAAGGAAACACGCGCAAAAACATCGTCACCGCTGCCGCCGACGAAAACGTTTCTTCGCGTTTGAACAAATTTGGTCGTTTTTGCATTGTATCTCGTAAGACTCGAAGAACTTCGAGCGTTAACGACTCGTTCTTATCGCGAGAGGATGAAGAAGTCCTCGCCGTCGCGTGTATTGTGGACGTTTCTCCTAGAAAGAGGTGTGAGAATGTTTGAAAACAAGGTTGCATTTTGTGTTCAATAAACGGCAAAGAAGAAAACATACCACCAAAAACGACCCTGCAAAAGTGCGTCTCCGCGAGCTCTTCGAGCATACTCCTCGCTCTCTTCGTCTCGTCACTCTTCGTCTCGTTTGCTCCGCCCGAGTGTTGGTCTTCTCGTCGCATCACCACCTTCGCACGAATATCTCGAACGAGATTTCGCACCACGTCTTCTCTCACGTCATCATCTTCGGCGCGTTTTCGGCGCGCGGGCGACGATGGGAGCGCGGCGTTCGCACCACCACCACCACCACCACCACCACCACCATCGCGGTTTTGCTCGACGCTCCTCGCAGGTGCCCCCATCGCCCTCTTCTTCTTCTCCGTGGGTCTCGCCTCTTTTATGTGCATTTCTCTCCTTCACATTTCTCTTCTCTTTTTTTTTTTTTTTGAAAATCCAAAAGGTTAGTTTAGGGTTTAGGCTTTTTTGAAGGGAGAGACACGTGAAGACGGTAGAATCCCACACACCCCCGCCTGTGGTGGGCGCGCGAACGGGACCAGCGATGTCCGGGTACCTCCGCGAACTCGCGTCGTCGGGGTCCTCCTCGTTCGCGTCGACGTCGTACACGGCGGAGAAGAAACACCACCAGGAGCACGCGCAGCATCTTTTTCAGTCGCCACTCCCCACAAAGGGAAAGTTCTTTATCCCATCGGCGAGAGAAAAGACCGAGAACGCTGCCGCGACGTCCGCCGCCGCCGGTGCCGCGGCGGTTGCCGGTAAAGTGGGCGTCAGTCCGGCGATTAAAGCCGTGTCTGGATCGTTCGGGGGTATCATCGAGGTACGGCATCGTGTATTTTACGCGCGTTCGGCGCCGTCGCGAGACCGGGCGACGAGGAGGAGAAACCGATTGGAGAGGCGGCGATATCGCGGGCGCGCTGTCTCTGTTTGTCTCTGTGTCTCGGGCGCGTTCTCTTTTCGACTCGGACGTTACTCGCGCAATTCTTCCTCCGACTGATTCTGTACTCTTCTAATCAAAAGGCGTGTTGTCTCCAACCCGTAGACGTGGTAAAAACGCGTTTACAACTCGATAAGACTGGACAATACAAAGGCATTGCGGACTGCTTCAAGAAGATACACGCGAACGAAGGCACGAAAGCGCTATGGAAAGGGTTAACCCCATTTGCGACGCATTTATGCTTTAAATATATGCTGCGGATGGGTACGAATGCGACGTTTCAAGCCGGTTTAAGAGACGAAAATGGGTACTTGAGCACGCAACGCAGGATGTTGGCCGGTTTCGGAGCGGGCGTGTGCGAAGCGGTGATGATTGTGACTCCGTTTGAAGTCGTTAAAATTCGATTGCAGCAACAAAAAGGACTAGATCCGTCAAAGTTAAAATATAAAGGCACGTTTCATTGCGCGAGAACGATTATTATGGAGGAAGGCGTGAAAGGTTTATGGTCTGGCGTTGGTCCGACTATTGCGAGAAACGGGACCAACCAAATGTGTTTGTTCACGGCGAAGGCGCAGGTGGATAAAACTTTGTGGGGAAAGTACGATGGAGACGGGATGGTATTGCATCCGGCGCAGTCCTTAATCAGTGGTGGATTAGCTGCAACGTTCGGCCCCATAGCCACTGGACCATTTGACGTCATGAAGACGCGTTTGATGGCACAAGCGAAAGCGCCGCCCGGCACGGAGGCCAAGTATAAAGGTTTCTTACACGCCGGGGTGGTTATTTTTAGAGAAGAAGGTATATTTGCCATGTGGAAGGGTTTATTGCCGAGATTAATGCGCATTCCGCCTGGCCAGGCGATCACGTGGATGGTAGCTGACCAAGTCGTCGGGTTCGTGGAGAGAAGACAGGAATAATGAATACGTATGAATCGACTCTTTCGCGCGCGCGAGCTTCGGAGCGACAGAGAGAGCTAGCTCCCTGACTGCGACGACGATCAGGAGGCTCTCTCTCTCTCTCTCTCTCTCCGTCGAGTGACCATAATATATTCCATAATAACGAATATCCTGCGCGCACGTATATTTATGCGAAGTAGCTGTTTTGAAGTATGACTTAGTAGAGTACGCGGGTTGTCCGGTAGTACGCGTTCCTCCTCTCTTTTGCGAGATCATTTTTGTTTTGTTTTTGTTTTGTCTTAAAAATCCTCGTCAAAGCAAAGCTCTCGTTTCGTTGGGAGAATTCACTCGACAAAAAAAGATGCTGAAAAGCCCGCCCGTGTTGAGCGATAGTTGTGGTGGTGGTGTCGTTCTTCTCGGCAGCAGCAGCAGCAGACGTGCGACGACGGCGATGGCGACGATGACACGAAGGCACGCCGTGTTGTTGCGAAGAATGGGAATCGGGAGACGCGCGGTCTCGTCCTCGGGGAGAGTTTCTGACTGCGTCCGAGCCGGAGTAACGGGGAAGATGATGCAAAAGTGGAGAATTGGGGATAATTCTGGTGCATCGAAGCACCGTGTTTTTCTCGGCGCATCATCGTCTTTAAGTTGGGAAGGGAGAGTGGGAGGAGGACGCGGTGGTGCGCGCGCGACTTTGGTGTCTTCTGCGTTTTCTTGGAGTCGAGCAAGAGCCGCAGCAGCAGCGGTATCGGCGCGTGGAGAGATGCAGCAAAATCCGGAATCGATGCCATCACTGGAGAGGAAAAATAAACTTTGGAGAACGATGCGCTTGGCGGCGTTGAGCACTTCCACGCCTCCTTCCACCTCTCCTTCTTCTTCATTTTCTCAAGAAGAAGCCGCTGTATCATCCGCTGCTACGAAAACCAAACTATATTCGATCGAAGGTATGCGATGTGGCGGATGTTCTGCAAACGTGGCAAAGACGTTGAACGCACAAGATTTCATCAAGAGCTGCGCGGTGAATTTAGTCACGAATACAGCCGCGATTACTTACACGGATGATGGTGTGAAGGAAGAAGAAGAAAGAGAAAAGTTGGCAATTGCTTTAATTGCAAAGAAAGGGTTCACGATGCGCGTTCGCGAGAAAGGCAAGGCAGGCGCGCAGATGGTGCTCGAAAGTCAACAAAGGCGACTCGAGGAAAAGGAACAAACGACAAGGGATTTATACTTAGCATGGGGTTTGACGATTGCGTGTCTAGGAACGCATGTTTCGCACCACTTACATCAGTTGGGATTGCACGAATACGCGCACGGAGAGGTGCTGACGAATTTGGCAAACCCGTGGATTGGAGCGACAATTGCAAGTTTAGCTTTGCTCGGTCCTGGGAGGCAGATATTATCCGACGGATTCGTCGCGTTTAAGAATGGAAGTCCAACGATGAATTCACTAGTTGGTATCGGTGCTGTAGCAGCATTTACGTTGAGCGGAGCTAACGCGTTGCATCCGGTGTTGAACGAGTACGGCATGCGCACAAATGATTTTTTTGAAGAGCCAGTTTTGTTGTTGGCGTTTATTTTATTAGGAAGGGCACTCGAATCGAGCGCGAGAGCGAGAGCGGGAAGCGATTTGGCGAGCTTGTCAAGCTTGCTTCCAGCGGAGGCGAGAATGGAAATCACGCAAAATGATTCGAAGAAGTTGGATTTAAACGTATTAATGAACGATGAAAAAGATGACGTCGAAAATGATGATGTCATGTACGCTTTCGTCGATCGAGAATCAATCGCACCAGGTGATATCGTTCGGGTATTTCCAGGCGAAACGATCCCGTGCGATGGTGTGGTCATTTCCGGCGCCGCGTCTGTCGACGAGGCTTCTTTGACGGGTGAACCGATTTTCGCTCCCAAATTTAGAAAATCAAAAGTGAGTGCCGGATGCGTCGTTCACGAAGGCCCGCTTTCAATCATGTCCTTGAAAAACGGCGACGAATCCATCGTTGCTGGAATTAAAAGGACAGTTGAAGATGCGCAGAGCAGACCAGCGCCGACACAACGCATTGCTGATGCCATCGCCGGTCCGTTCGTGTATTCTGTTATGGGTATTTCTTTAGCGACTTTTGTGTTTTGGGCTGGATTCGGCGAGATGTTTTTTCCCGGGGCGTTGATGGAGGCGGTCGGGTCGAACGCTGCGGGTATTCCCTGGTGGCTTGCACCTACGAAATTGGCAACGAACGTTTTGGTCGTCGCCTGCCCGTGCGCTTTAGGCTTAGCCACGCCGACGGCAGTGTTAGTGGCGACGAGTTTAGCGGCTAGGCGGGGTATTTTATTGCGAGGTGGCGACGTTTTAGAGCAAATGGCAAAAGTGGATTGCGTCGTGTTTGATAAGACCGGGACGCTGACTGCAGGGAAGCCGAAAGTGACTGAAATGAAAGTATTTATTGATGACAAAGAAGACAACGAAGAAGAGAGAAGGTTGGACGCTTTACGCATCGCTACGGCTGTCGAATCTGAAAGTTCTCACCCGCTCGCGAAAGCCATTGTGGCGTTTTGCAGCGATGAAAGCAGCAAACTCGACGGATCTTCTTCTTCTTGTTCGAATTATAAGAAGCGTTCGGAGGAAAAGACATCGCCTGGTTTTGGCGTCTCCGCTTTGCTTGACGGTGAGAGGTGTTTCGTAGGTACGCCGAGCTGGGTTCGATCCGAATTAAACTTGTCAGAAGAGAAAGAAGAAGAAATGGAGAGTAGAAGCGATGCTTCGTTTGTCGCCGTGGGCACTTCATCAAAAGGTGTACTCGCGCTTTTCCAATTAAAAGATGAAATGCGACCGGACGCCATCGAAACGATTCAACGGTTTAAGAACAATTTAAACTGCGAAGTGCACGTGTTATCCGGCGATCGTCAATCTGCAGTCGATGCTGTGGTTCGACAAATGAGCGCCAGTCCGCTCTTCGCATCCGCTCGCGGCAATCTCTCGCCGAGCGATAAAGCCGCCATCGTCGAGAAATTAAAAAGCTCCGGGAAGACGGTAGCTATGATTGGTGACGGAATTAACGACGCTCCAGGATTGGTCACCGCAGACGTCGGTATTGCTGCCTCTGGTGGTCTCGAAGCCGCTGCAGCTGCCTCTGGTGTCGTTTTAGTTTCCGAGAACGAAATAGCCGCTTCGGCGGACGCTGTAGAGCTCGGGCGCGCCGCACTGGCAAAAATCAGACAAAATTTAGGGTGGGCATTAGCGTATAACGCCATCGGCATTCCCTTAGCTGCTGGTGCCTTCCTTCCAGAATACGGCGTCAGTCTCAATCCGAGTTTTTCGGGTGCCATGATGGCACTTTCCAGCGTCGCGGTGGTGACAAACAGCGTCCTTTTGAAAGGGCCGATGGGCAGACTCGGCGATGTAACCGGTTGGGGACTCAATAGCAAGAGCGAAACGAAAGATGACGGTCGTTTGTAGTAGTAGTAGTAATAGTAGCAACAATTATAGCACAAGCACAATGTTGTCAGTAGTCAAAAGAAGTCGATTATTTCCTCGAAGGAAAAAAAAAATAGGGGGAACTGAAGTCTCCATAAAAAAAAGAAAATGGTCCCTACTACCTCCGACGTTTGGCAAAACTGGCTGCGTTGCAGTACCGCCGCTAACGCGTCTCCTTCGTCGTCTACTGACGAGCATTCATCGTCGTCGTATCACGCGCTTTTAGCTTCAGTAAAATTAATGGGCGAAACGGACACGAAGAAGAAAAGTACACTAAAGCAAATTGAATTAGATTTGGCTCGAACATTCCCTAACGACTCCGATTTCGAGAGAGATGGACGAATGATTGCTCCTTTGAGAAATATTTTGCAAGCGCTGAGTGTTTCCATGAAAGGATACACTCAAGGGATGAATTTTATTGTCGGATTTCTGTTGAAAATGATGCCCACATTGGAAAAAGAAGCGGAATGTTATTACTTGAGCAAAATCATCATTGAGGAAGTTTTGAGCGGATATTATTTTAGAGACGAAAAGTTCCCAGAATGGTTGGCGTTGAAGAGAGATTTGAAAGCCTTGGACAAGAAAACGAAACATCTGTTTCCTAGATTACACAAAACTTTGTCCGCGAACGGCTTCTCGGTGATATTCTTTTGTCCGCGGTGGTTTCTGTGCGCGTTTATCGGCGTATTGCCGGATGAGGTAGTGAAGAAGGTGTGGGATACGCTGTTGTTTCATTTGTCGACACAGCAGCGGCAACAACAGCGACATGCAACGACTTTGTTTTCTTCAGGTTGCTGCTCGGAAATGCTCATTGCGTTTAGTTTAACCACGTTAAGTTTTGTTCAAGACGAACTCGACGCGAGAAGAAAGACAGGGGCCTCCTGCGGGGACAGTGTTGACTGCGAAGCGATAGTTATAGCTATTAGAGACGCGGCGAAAAGTATCAAAGGTGAGATTTTTATGAAGCGGTTCGCCGAAATATCGTTGTCATCGCGGTCGTCGTCGTTGTCTTCGGTAGAGAAGACAAAGGAAGAGGAGGTAAGAAAGATAACGAAAACGAGGAAGCGTACACGTTACGATGAGGATGACGAAGAAAATGCAGAAGAGGAAAGAATGAAAACGCCAAAGACGTTGCTGATGAGCAGTAAGAAATACAGTCATTTGCAGTCGACACCAGCAGTACCACCAATTGGAAGTGCAGTGAAACGCGTTTTGACACCAATTGCGAATTACTTCTTTTCAACCAACGTGAACGGAACTGCGCAACTGGATCAGAAATCTCCAGCGATGAAAACGACAACAACGATTGCAAAAACGCCACAAAGCTCACGCTTGAAAGCTACCTACGCGATATCGACGAATAAGAAACGACGAATGGAAACAGTTAGAAATTTTGAAACGCCGATTGATGATCCGGCTGGATATGAACGAGATTTACTCGAGTTATTAAGAGCGGAAGAACATCAAGCTATGACTCCAGTTAGAAAAATTACAATAGCACCTGAAGGTGATGAAAATTGCTGCGACACGATACCGACCATGGCGGTTGGATTCTTCAGTCCGAGAGCCGCTAAGGAATTAGGACCGGGAACAAGGCGATTAGAGAATAACCGCTCGCCACTATCACCCCTGATGAGCTTTCGCTAACCATGATAGAAATATCAATCTTAAATACTCACATTCATTATTTAATTTCCACCGCCGCCCAATGAAATGTGCTGGAGCATGCGAAGCAACTCGTGACTGCTAATCACGCTCCCGCCGCCTCCTAGATTCGTTTCTAAAAATTGCGAACGAGTCGGTTTTGGACCGCACAATCCGCCCACTTGCTCCTCGTTCAAACGATCCAAACTCCCGCCATCTTTATTCGCTTCCAACCATTTCGGGTTGTTATTCAAATGCTTTCGCATCTCACTCCTCTCTTCATCCGTAGCTTCCCCGAACTCTCTCAAAGCGTTCGCCAAAACTACCGCAGATCCAACGTTTCCCTTCCTCTCGCTCACGCGTTTGCACAGCAAAGCTTCATTCATAGTCTCCGCTACCTTCGTCGGCAATGAATTCTTATACACATCCCCCATGCCTTCATCTCTCGCGCAAACTACCAACGGCATCCAAAGCTTCTCGTGAGGACTCGATAACGCGGCTAAAATAGCTCTCGATGCCGCCGCGTGAAATGCGGACGACCACGGGTATTCGAACAACATAATCGCCAGCGTTTCTAAAGTCATCGGTTTACTCTCATCGTTCGTTTCTTCCAATTTCAAATGTGCCATCTTCTCATCAATTTCCAAACATCCCAACTGTAACATCATGGCGATAATTTCTGCAGCCCCAACGCGATGACTCCCAATCGCTCGCATCGTCGTTTCCCCCGGAATAACCTCGCGTGTTTTAGAACTCCCTGGCCTATACGCCATCCCCGGATCAATCGTCAGCGCCTTCGCAAACACCGATAGCTCCTTCGCTGCTAATTGGACGCAGTTCGGTAAATCTTGCAAATTCAACCCGCCGTCTTTACTCACGTTCGCCTCGTCTTCCTCTTCTTCCTCGTTTACGATGGAAAAAATTGACCTCTCGCCGTTGTCCGACGACGACGCGCCGACTCCTTGCTGACCCTCAATCTCCTCTCTGTTCGCAAGTTGCTCTAAAGCGTCGTTGCTCAACTGCCACAGCGTGGATCCTAACTTTTCGTACTTTTCGAGCGGATTCTCGTCGTCCACCGCGACTTTGACGTACCGCAAGAGTTCGGAAAAGTCCTCTTCTCGCACGCGTTCGTCGTCTTCCTCCGATTCGTTTTTTTCTTCTTCTTCTTCTTCCTTACCACCACCACCACTCGTATTCTTGCTCTCGCGCGCGTTATTTCCGTTCGTCTCCTCCTCCGGCGTCGTCGATGCGTCCTCGAAAACGTCCTCCTCCTCCTCCTCCTCGTCGCTCTGGTTTTCGTCCGAATCAATCTCGTTCGCATTCATCCTCGTCGTCGTCGTCGTCGTCGTCGTCGTCGTTGCCGCCGCCTCGCCGCCGCCGTTCGACCCGTCGTCGTCGTCGTCGTTGTTCGCGGAGGAGCTCTCCTCCCCACCGTAAGCGGCGGCGGAGGAGACAGAGGAGGAGGACAGGCGCATCGATTCCAGCGCGCGCTCCATGATGATGTAGAGGTGTGTGCGTGCTTGCGTGTGCGTGTAAAGTGTGTTGTTTTTCCTCCAAAGTCCTCTTTTCTTTTTCTTTTTTTTTTTTGAAAGAAGACGCGATGTGAAATAATAATAATGAAGTCCTTTCCGAGAAGAGAGAGAGTTGTGTTTAAATAATTTGCATTCTTTTTTTATCGTTTTTATCATTTTCATCGTCATCTTATTTTTTTATCAATTTTTTTTATCCATTTTTATCGTTCCTTTTTCATCGTCACATCTCACTTTCAATAATCGTATCATCACTTTCTCTTTTTTTTACTTGGAAATGACGACTTTGACGACGACTTTGACGACGACACCTCTGTTTTCGGACACCCACCACCACCACCACCACCGCAAACAACAACAACAACAACAACAACAACAACAACAACAACAACGTCGACTGTCTCGCCGCCGCCTTTTGCGTGCGGCGCTCTCTTCGGGGGGGTCAAAAAAGTCGTCGAAGGACAACGAATCATCATCATCATCATCATCATCGAGGAAAGGCGGTGTTCGGTACGAAGGAGTTGCAATTCCAACGTTGCTCAACAACATTCCGCACGCGAGAGACATCAGGAGGTTCTTTTACGACGACGCGACGGAGAGCGTGGTGAGAGCGATGAAGGATGGGGAGAAGAAAACGAGAGTGAAAGTGTTCTCGGAGTTTCCTGAGTTGAACGTGGAAGGCGACGTGTTCCGCGCGGGGACGCTGTTGGAGATGGTGAGAACGATGGCGACGGCGTTGGCGAGAATGGAACGACGAGGCGGGGGCGGGAAGCAAAGGGTGAAACTCTGCGTCCAAGGGAGCATGGGCACCGGCGTGTTTCAAGGCTTACCGCTCTCGCTGAGCGGCATCTCTCGCCTGATCGATTTGATGGATTGGGAGGAAGACGTGGTGGAGAGAATCAGCAACGGAGCGATAGGAAAAGACCACGCGAAAGACGACGAGGACGTGTTCATTCTCATCTGCCCGCAAAATATCGTTGGGTATAGCATACTACCATACATGGAAGAGATGATGGAAGTCGCCGGGGACCGACCGATGATATTGTTCAATCCAAAGCTCGGCGACATTCAAAGCGCCGGGAACGTCATGTCCATTCGAGGCAGGCAAGGACGAATGGATTTCGCCAACAGCTGGGAAGAGATCTATCACTTTCGCTTGCTGTACCGAAAACCATACTTTTTTCCGATATACGGCGCGTTGAGGAAAAGTTACAGCGCTTCTCCCGATGCCGAGAAGTGGGAACTGTATAAAAGGTTCGGCAAAATGGACGACGAGTATTATCAGTTGATGGAGGTGTACGAAAAACAGCCGAACCCGGACCAAATGACGAAAGTTATCTGGGGGAAGCCGTAACGCTTTGTTGTTGTTGTTGTTGTTGTTGTTGTTGTACTTTGCGCGTTGACATAGCTACCCTGTACTAGGTGCTACATAATTTTGTTGATTTTGATTTGTTTCGTTACACGCTTTGGTGTTGTACTTTGCGCGTTGACATACATACATACCTGGTATTATGGTATTAGGTATGTAGTAATTTTTTGTTGATTTTGATTTGTTTCGTTATACTAAAGCACGCATCGCTCGTTGCTCTACCGCACATCGCATTCGCGTAATCATGACATCCTCTCCGCGACAAAATGAAGAGCTTCCATCTTCTCTGGAAACCGCAGTCCTCGCCGAATCGGTTAAAATGCCCGAGGACGCGCCATTCATTCGCGGGTACGACTTTGGACCGGCGTCCACTTCTTCATCTGACGGCGCAAAAAATGGAAGCACCCCCCCCATCTGTTACGAAACCATGCTCGACTCTCTCTTAACGACTGGATTTCAAGCCACATCTCTGGGAATGTGCATCGACGAAGTCAACAGAATGCTCAGGTGGAGATTATCGGATGAAGAGAGAACAAACGAGAACACCAGCGATGACTTGTTGACGGATGAAGAGAGGAGTCAAATTAGGACGAAAATTTTTTGCGGGTTCACGTCCAACTTGACGAGTTCGGGTGTGAGAGAAACCTTGTGTTACTTGGCGAAGAACAAAATGATCGACGTGTTCTGCACGACAGCAGGTGGAATCGAAGAAGATTTCATCAAGTGTCTCGCGAAGACATACATCGGCGAATTCGCGTTGAAAGGCGCGGATTTACGAAAAAAAGGCTTGAACCGCATCGGGAACTTGTTGGTGCCGAACGACAACTATTGCAAGTTTGAAGATTGGTTGATGCCCTTGTTAGACGTGATGTTGAAAGAGCAAAGGGAAAATGGCGTGCACTGGACACCATCGTCGTTTATTAAACGGTTGGGTTTGGAAATTAACGACGAAACGTCGGTGTTTTATTGGTGCGCAAAGAACGACATTCCCGTCTATTGTCCGGCATTAACCGACGGTTCCATCGGAGACATGCTCTATTTTCACTCGTTTAAAAATCCAGGTTTAATCATCGATTTAGTTAAAGATATTAAAAATTGCAACGACGAAGCCTTTCTAGTCAAACGACCTCGTAAAACCGGATTAATCATATTAGGAGGCGGCGTCGCCAAACACCACATGGCGAACGCGAACCTGATGAGAAACGGCGCTGATTTCGCCATCTACATGTCTACGGCAACCGAACACGATGGGTCAGATAGTGGCGCGAGACCGGATGAAGCCGTTAGTTGGGGTAAGATTACGTTAGATGCGAAACCAGTCAAGTGTTACGTGGATTGTACCATCGGATTTCCACTTTTAGTGAGCAGGACGTTCGCGAAACCTAGAGGCGACTGGGTACCAAAGAATTAAAGAAAGATAGAGTTCGTTAGTCGTTCCTTCATTTAAAAGTCGCATCACCTACGTGGTACCATACCTGCATGTGTAAACAAAAATGATAACCCTCGAAGACATTTCGTTTCCCACGCCGTCATCTTCCTTATCTCCCGAATCTATCAAAGCGTACAAAGAAATAGGTTTCGTGTGTTTAAATGAATATCTCTGTAAAGAGGAAACGGAGACGCTTTTACAGCGCGCGAGGACGCTAGAACGAGAGCATCATCGCGAGAAGAAGAAAAAGAATATCGACCGCGACGACGAAAAGAACGTATTCACGACGGGGGATAAAAAGCAAGCGCTGAGCTGTTCGGACGAATACTTTTTGAACAGCGCTGGGAACGTCAGTTTCTTTTACGAAGAAGAGCCGAATGATAACAAGGAAGAATATCAACCGTCTTTGAATAAAATCGGCCACGCGTTGCACGATTTAGACGCCCCATTCATGGAATTTTCTAGAAGCGAGAAGTTGAAGAGGTTTTTAGAGCAGTTAGGTTTATTAAGGCCAATTCCAGTGCAATCGATGGTGATTTTTAAAAACGCGCATCGTGGCGGCGAAGTGGTGCCACACCAAGACGATACGTTTTTGCGCACTGGGCCAGAGAAGAGCACGATTGGTGTTTGGATTGCATTGGAAAAGTGTACAATCGAGAATGGATGTTTGCGCGCTTTGCCGAGAAGCCATTTTAACGGAACGAAGAAGCGTATGTTTGTGGATCACGAGGCGAAAGAGAGAAAGGTGCAGTTTTCGAATGATGGTAGAGAAGGCAGCGAGGAAGTGGAGTATAAAGTTGAAGATTTCGTGCCGTTAACGGTGGACGCGGGTACTTTAGTTTTTCTTCACGGAGAGAATTGCCACTGGAGTTTAGCGAATACGAGCGATACGAGTAGGGTAGCTTATTCGGTGCATTACGTAGAAGGGGGCAAAGACTCGTGCGTATGGCTGAAAGATAACTGGTTGCAAAGACCAGAGACGTTTCCATTTAAATGTCTTTGACGGTGAACTGTATAAGTAGTAAGTGTTTGTAAAAAAATAGTGTACAACATTGATTACATCTATTGGATAGTACTTCTCATCTATTCCGCGCTTTCTGCTCGCTCGCGTATCTCAACATTACGTCGTGTTGCTGCGCTTCGATTATGTCCTGTACATATTTCTCCCCGCCGAGAAGTTTCGCGCACTTCATTCGTGCTTTCATGGCGGGTTCTCGCAAGGATTCAAAAGCATTGAGATTTTTTTCATCGATGTTGTCGTGAATGGTGTACGTGTCTGGAAGGCGCACAGGGACTTGCGTGAGTAACGCAAGAAGAGCACTGGATGCGTCGTTGAGCTGCATTTGAGCTCGCAAGAATGCAGCCTTCATTTCTTCCTTGGTAACGTGCCCAACTTTACCAAGGAACTCTTCAAATTTGCGACCGATTTCATCATCCGCGTCATCATATTCATCTTCACCGAAAGTGTATGCGTGCACTATCGCTTCAATCGTCCCACTACTTTCAGCGAGCATCGCTCTCGCTTCTGGTCGTTCGGCGACGAGCGCGATTAATGTTTCTAAAATTTCAGCCTGTAAAATGAGCGAAGCGTAAGCATCGTCCTTCTCTTCCAAGATTTTCGATAAATTCTTCATCCGAATTTTCTCATCGTACTCGTCGCTCCAATCAGCATCATTGGCTTTATCCCGCATATTCTTTCGGATCGCACTGTAAAAACTCAGGAAAATACCTTCAACTCGCTCTAATCCTTCTTTTTCTCTCTCGTTATCGATATTATCATCATCTTCGTTTTCTTCTAGGCGATGAGGTCGCCTCGAGCGTAAATGTATCGTCCGCTGCCTTTTGAGTTCCCGTGTGCACACATCAACAAGAATTTCGATAAATAAAACAAACGCGTCGTGTTCGCTCGAACCATCCGTAATGCCATCGGTTCCTACGCAAAGTAGCGCGCCGCGCGCTGCTCTCGCCGCGTACCGTTTTTCTCTGTTACTGCTTTTCACGCGCAAACTTTCGTCTTCCTCCTCGTCTCGTTGTTGTGCTCGACATAGCGGCACTCCGTTGAAAGATAAGTTCAAAACGTCTCCCAAAATTTCAAACAACGTATTCCTGGGCATAATATCTTCCATCAAATATGCAAGTTCTTCGTCTTCTTTCCC
>VIAT01000033.1:0-28836 GCA_009618095.1 Bathycoccus sp. SAG2 | reverse complement strand
TCTCTCTCCTCATTCTTTTCTCTCTCTCTCTCTCTCTCTCTTTCTCTCTCTCTCTCTTTCTCCCTGTCCTTATCTTGTATTCGTAACACGCAGAAAAAAAAGAGAGAGATGAAGAGCGCGATACCGCTGTCCTCTTCGAAAAAGAAGAAGAAGAAGAATAACGACAGCGTTCCAACACCAGAGTCAGAAATAGAAAATAGAATTCTCCCGACGGAAACCACCTCTTCTTCTTCTTCTCGAATTACGGATGCTCCAAGCAACACCACTCCAACTGAACCAGAGAAAACTGTCCCTCGAGTGCAATCCACGGACGCATTCTTCTTGGGCAAAGGCGACTTTCTCAAAGTCGGAGAAGAGCCGTTTCAACCAGATCCCGACGATCCATCCATTAGGCCGTTTCGAAGTGGGTTTGAACTGGATAAAAAATCGTTCGAACAAAAAGACTTGGCAGTGAACGAGCCGGACGGCGTTTCGCTCGCGGGAGAGATTGATCCGAACGGACGGAAAACGCCCGAGCAGTTAACTTCTCTACAAAAGCAAAAGAGTTCGATTTTACCGTCTATATTGAACTGCTCCGGGGTTGTTCAAGATGCGTGCAACGCCATCGTGGACGACTCGTTCAATCGATGTTTTCAAATGAAAGACCAAAGGCCTTGGAACTTTAACTTTTATTTGTATCCTATTTGGGTGGTTGGTTTTGTCATCAGACACTGCGTGTTGTTGCCGTTACGATTCACGTGGTTGGTGTTATCGTTGGTTATGTTTTTCTTGTTATTTTTTATCGTCCATTACACGATGCCGGAGAAGAAAGCACAAGTTGTGAAGAGAAAGTTGTTGGAGTATTTAGCCGCAGCTTTTGTCATGTCGTGGACGGGCGTGATTAAATACCATGGACCGAAACCAACGAGGAGAGGCGGGTGCGTGTACGTGTCCAACCACACATCCATGATTGATTATCATGTTGTCGCGCAAGTGTCTTTGTTCGCGTGCATCATGCAGAAGCACCCTGGATGGGTTGGGTTTATTCAAAACACTGCGTTGAAAGCCGTCGATTGCATCACGTTTAATCGAACCGATATCAAAGATAAACAAGCGGTGTCGAGACGATTGAAAGAACACGTCAGAGATCCCACAAAGTTACCGTTGTTGATTTTTCCAGAAGGCACGTGCGTGAACAACGAGCACTGCGTCATGTTCAAACGAGGCGCTTTTGATTTAGGCGTCCCGGTGTGTCCAATTGCGATTAAATACGATAAAACGTTCGTCGACGCGTTTTGGAACTCTCGAAAACAAAGCTTTTCCGCGCACTTGATCAAATTAATGTCCTCGTGGAGCGTCGTCGCGGACGTTTGGTTCATGGAACCGCAAACTATTAGAGAAAACGAAACGTCCATAGAATTCGCTGAACGCGTTCGAGCGATGATTGCCAAAAAAGCGGGTTTGAAAATGGTCGCCTGGGACGGAATGTTGAAATATTATCGACCGCATCCTCGCGAACGCATCGCGAGACAAAAAATTTTCGGCGAAAGGTTTCAAACTATTCTCTCCAGTCTTGGATTCTATCATCACAGTCACAGCAGCCGAGAGATTAGTCAATCGGAATAATAATAACAATTAGTAGTAATAATAAGTAATCATTCAATAGCGATATAAACATATAGATACTAAAGCAGTTGTAAAGAATGTAAATAATTCGTATAATCAAAAGTCACAACATCATCATCACTCTCATCTCCTCCTAGTTTTTAAAAGCTATTTCTCCGCGGCGGGCAAAGCGGCAATCGCTTGAATCTCCACCAACAGTTGCACCCCTTCCTGTTTATATACCATGTTGCTTTCCACGCACGCTCTTACGGGTTTCCCATCTTTAATCCATTCGTTGTACACTTCATTCATACCCGCGTAATCGTTTTTAATATCTTTCACCCAAATCATGCACTGCAACAAGTTTGTCTTATCCGTCCCTGCGAGTTCTAACAGAGCGTCGATTTTATCGCACGTTTCTTTCGTTTGCGCTTTAATGTCTGGACCTCCGTTTCCGACTTGACCGCTTAAATACACCGTGTTGTTATGAATAACAATTTGCGATAATCGAGGGTCCTCGGGACCTAAGCGTTGGATGTTTGCGTTCGTACCACTCATAGCTCTCGGAGCGATGCCGTTTGTCTTTTTCGATTGGTGATGTCGTCGAAAAAAAGCGCCCGTCGTCGCGGTGCAAAACGAAGCCGCGCAGGACATCGCTCGAGCGCGTTATCGATCGCGCCTTCTTTCTTCTTCTTCTTCTTCTTCTTTGGTGGTGGTGGTGGTGGTGGTGGTGGTGGTGGTTCAAACCTCGACACCGCCACGGTCAAGAAAGGGTTGTTGGTTTCTCGCAAAGCGCACTTTGGGGATGTGTGTGGTGGGGATGTGTGTGTGTGCACTTTTTTTTGTTTTTTCGTTCCTTGTTGGTTTTCGTTTTCGTTTTTCTTTTTTTTTTCTTGGTGTCACTTTGAAAAAAAAAGAGAGCGCACGTGTGTTTCTTTTCTTTCATCACGAGAGATACGCTTTTAAGATGATGATGAAGATGATGATGATATCCTCGTCGGCGCTCTCGTCGGCGCCGTCGTGGAAGAAGCGCGTTTTGCGACGTCACCGCGCGCGAGCATCGACGACGACGACGACGACGACGCGGATGTTTTTCAACACCAACAACGACGAGAAGAAGAACGAAAACAAACAAGAAGAAAACGACGGAGGAGATTTTATAACAAATCTAGTCGTAAAACTCTTTCCAGGAGCTTTAGACGACCCAGAACCAGCGGGTTTGAAAAGAATGACCAAAGAAGAGTGGCCGGACCAATGGCCGGCGAACTGCGAGGAGTTTTTAGAACCGATCGAAGATATCGACGATACGAGAGAGTTGCGACTCGTTCGACGAGTGTTGAAACAGACGCAAATGGAAACGAAAAAATTGGGCATTGCGTACGACGCGAACACGCACGGATGGAGTGGGTCGAGTTTTCATACGCAATTGGATGGACAAGGGTGTGGATTACTCATCGCAGAAACCACCGACGGCGTCGTTTTTGGCGGGTACAATCCAAAAGGCTGGCTCGGGTACGGCGAATGGGTAGACGCTATCAGCGCGTTTTTGTTCGTGTACGCGAGAGGAAAGAAGAAGAATCCGACAAAATGCGCAAAAATTGGAGGAAGTGGGATGGCAATAATAGACGAGGCAGGTAAGTCGCCTCAATGGGGTCCCGATGGTTTAAAGATTCAACTTGAATCGAAAATGGCCACGAGTCGACTGGGAACGTACTATGGGAACGACTCAGACCCAAACGTTTCGACGAGTTTGTTCGGAGTGATTGGAGGCGGCAGAGGATCGTCCAAGAATACGACAGTGCGCTTGA
This sequence comes from Bathycoccus sp. SAG2, assembly GCA_009618095.1. Lineage (NCBI taxonomy): Eukaryota > Viridiplantae > Chlorophyta > Mamiellophyceae > Mamiellales > Bathycoccaceae > Bathycoccus > Bathycoccus sp. SAG2. Next base: position 25,444 of record VIAT01000033.1, on the reverse strand, counting down.
AGAGTTTGAGAGTGTACGTGAAACTCGAAGACTCGGAATTGGAAAAGAATTATAAACCAAACGCGTTCCAGTTTCAAGATGGCGAGCTCGAGAAACTCAGAGAAAACGATTAAGATAAATATAGTTGCGGACCTACGTGTATTAGTAAGAGAGTTTTGAATGTTGTATTATTAGTATTAGTATTAGAATTATGAAACTTTTTTCCGTCTCCTTGTGATTATAGTTCACTATTAATTTGTTTTCCTATGCCGAATATTAAAATAAATTACATGACGCCGGAGGCGAGACATGTGAAGTTAGTATTATGGACTTACACGTCTTCGTCGTCTTCGTCTTTCCCATTTTTTGAAGGGGACAATTAACGCATCATCATCTCAACAAATTTGTCAGCCAAGCGCCTGTTCCCACCTCCCCCTAATTTCATTTTTATACAACGCGTCGACTATTTCTTTTCGTCGTTTTGCTTCGGCTTCTTTCTTTGGATCAATCTCTTCGCGGGAAGGTATATTGCCGAGCAACTTTCGAACGGTTTCGTTGCGAAACATTTCGGATGAAAATCTGGTATCTCTTTGAAGCTGCTGCAACTCGCATCCGCGAAGATTAGGAAGTCCTTTGTGTTGATGCTCTTGTTCATCGAGTTGTCGTCCCTGCACTTTATTAAAGCGTTCTCTCTTAATTTCGAAATGATGATCGACAGAGCAACCTACATCACTTTCACTATGCACTGGAAGATCGCTCGTTTTCGTTTTCGCGTTTACTACTTGCTCGGAGTTCTTTGAGGTTTTGTCCATCGACGCCTTCTTCGTCGTCGTTTTCGAGCGAATTTTTGCGAGTTTGTTCAACGATGCAATGCACGCGCGTTTATCCTTCATAAACGCGCTCAAGTCGTGAAACTTGGTGCACTTTTGACAAAACCGGCAATCTATCCCGTTTAGCTTCGCCCTCTCTGCTTTCAAGTGTGAAACGCACACCTTCACTCGAATCGAATACAACGATATGCATTCCATTCCGCAATCGTCGACTTTGCAAAACACTTTATGTTTCACTACTCTATATTTTGTCTCTTTTGCCTCTGCGGATCTCAGTTTAGCGGGAATAAAATTTCCATTTGCGTCGTATTGTGGTATTTCAAGTTGTCGAGTGACCCTTTCCGATACGCGTCTTGTCCTTCTTCTTTTCACGTTATTGGCGGCAGCGATATTACGGCTGCCGCCGCTGTGACTCGTTGTGGTCGTACCAGTCGTGCGTGTCGTCGCCGTCGTCGTCGTCGTCGCCGTCGTCGTCGTCGTCGTTGCCGTCGTCGTATCGCTCTTCGCGCGGGTGCTTGGCTCTTCCTCCTCGTGGTGATGCCTTGTCTTATTGCTCGTCTCCGAAGTAGGTTCTCGTTGGCGATGTTGAATACCGTGCTCTTCCTCCTTCTTGGTCTTGGTCTTCTTCTTCTTCTTCTCATCATGACCACCACTATTAACGCGCTGAAAATCCTCCCTCACCTCTTCATCCTTCAACGAGGAGTTTGAATGCGCTCGTTTCATCGTAAATTAGTAGGTCGGCGCAGAATTTCTTTCTTTCTTTCTTTCTTACGGTTGTTAATTCGAATGAACACGCGGACACGCGAGGCACCGCCGCCGGCGCGCGGAAGGAAAAGAGACAGAAATCAAGACAAATCTCCGCGTCGTCGCGTTCGTATTTCCCTCGCTCTCTCTCTCTCTCCCTTTCTCGCGTTCTCGCGACGGTCCGTCGGTGGTCGTTAAATTGTGGTAAATTGTTGGATTTTTAATACATTTGTTTGTTTGTTTGTTTTCCCGTACTTTTTCTTGTTTAATTTATTTCCTTTCTTTTCATTGGCGGCAAACTTTTCTTCAACATTCGTTCCTTTCTTTTCATTGGCGGCAAAGGCGATTATTATATTAAAAACGAAAGCCAAAAAACAAAAACAACAACGGGAGAGAGGACGAAGTCATTCATTTTCACAAAATAACTTTTTCCATCTTTTGAGAGGACTTTGGAACGGAGGAAGAATTTTAGAAGAAGAGGACGACACAAAAAAAAAAACAAAAGAGAAAGAGACGCACAAAAAAAAAAGAACGACGACGACGATGCGTCGCGCGGTGGCAGCGGCCTCGCGGTTGAAGGCGGCGACGACGACGACGACGTCTTCGAAGGCCCTCTTCTCGTGCTCCTCCTTGTCCCCCTCTTTTGGTACCTGTTCTTTTCCCGCGCGTTTTCGCGCGAACGCGTCGGTGGTGCTCGAACAGGAGAAGGAACGACGGAACGAATCGACCGCGAGAGAAGGAAGAGGACGTCGTCGATCGACGGGTCTTTTTCTACCGACGTCGTCGTCGTCGACGACTTCGCATTCTTCGTATTCTTATTCTTCCTATTCTTCCTATTCTTCCTATTCGAACGACAACGACGACGACGTAAACGACGACGACGACGGCACTTCGACAGCCGCAGAAGGAAAAGGAGGAGAGGCAGAAGAGGTGAAGAATACCACAGAAAGCGATAGTAGTAGTAGTAGTAATAATAATAATAATAATAATAATAATAATAATAATAATAATAATAATAATAGTAGCAGTAAGACGACGACGACGACGATGACACAAAAGGCGAGCTTTAAAAAGTTCGTTCCAATGAATAAGCGGTCTCAAGTAGAAGGCTTGACAGACGATTCCGGACATTTAGGTTTGCGAAATCTTCCACAAGGCGTCACCGCAAACGATCTGAGGAAACTGTTCTCCAAGTTTGGCGAGATTCGTTCGGTCAAATCTATTCGGCCGGATAGTGATAAACCGAGAGCGCATATTCGGTTTCGATTTTTAGCGGATGCGGAGAAGGCGTTGGAAGCGTTACGAAGCGAAGAAGGAATTATGGTTGGACCAAGTAAGACGCCAGGAGAGAAAAAATGGGAGGGACGGCTTAAACGAAAAGAAGAAGAAGAAGAAGAAAGAGAGACGGCAGGCGGGGGAACATTATCTTTCAAAGAAAGTGGCAGTAGTGGCGACGAAAGCTCCGAAAATGACGACGGCATGAGAAGGATTAAAGGAGAAATATACGATCCAACGAAGCCAAAGCAAAGCGAGGTCGAAGCTGAAAAAAGGCGCGAGAGAAGAAGGAACTTGTATGTGGTAAGAAACACTGGGACGTTTGATGCGCAGTCTGAACCTTTAATTCGCACTTTTCAAGAAGAAAACGAAGAACAAACGAGAATGGTGGTACATAAAGATCCGCTGGAAGGCATTGACACATCAGGCATGACCCCCTTAGAGATTCGAAAGTTGACTTTGCAAAAAAGACGCGAACAACGCGAAGAACACTTTGCAAAGCAAAAAAGAGTGGCGGAAATGAAACAGAAAGCTATGAAGGATATGAGAAAAGAACGTTTAGCAGATGGAGCAATGAAAGCGAGAAGTTACATACCACGATACAAAAGAGACGGGGATGGAAATGCACTCAGTGCGAGTAATATTGATGCGTCGTTACCTTCGTTGCAAGTTCGTGACCAAAGAATGCGAAGAGGCTCTGCGTTCGGTGGGAAAACTTTTGAACTGAGAAAACGCAACGCGGCGGCAGGCACAGGCCAACAGAAAGGTAGGCGAGAAAAGAATCCTGAAAACGATCGCATAAAGCAATTACTTCGGGAACGCGTCGATGCGGCAAAGAAACTGCAGACAGATGGTGTGGAACTTGATTACGATATCATGAAACTCGAGAAGGACATGCAGATGCGATTCGGAGATTATACGAATTGGCCAGTCGGTATGGACCAGAAACCGTGGACTTTTGGTGAAAAGGATCCGAACGAAGGCTTAACGCCGGGAGATTATTTAGATTCAAAGAAGGATTTTTTTATGGAGCAATTGAATTTGACCTCGGATTCGCAGTATGAAAGCCTAAAGAAGGACTCTTTGGAGGAGTTTGAGAAGATGGTCGCAAAGGATAAGTATCAAAGAGAATTGTTCGGAGAATCACCGGCAGAGGATGTCTTTGAGCACAGGAAACTGATTTTTGACATGGCGAACGAAGCTGTCGAAAACGAAAAGAATCCTTTGTATAAGTTTGCGAGAAGAGCTGCGGCCATTTTAGACGCAAATCCCGGATGGAGTTTTGGTAAGAAAAAAAAGCTTTTCGATCGATTATCGATCGATGCCAAACAGTTTGATGACTGGGAGGAAGAAGAAAGTAGCTCGAACCAGAAGCAATAACTAGTTTATTTTGAAAATAGCGCTCTTTTAGTGTAGTATGTCATGTTTTTGTTCTGAAAATTCATTTTTATTAAATAGATACATGTAAATACGTACATACGTAGATAAAATTTTACAGGTGGAGTTCACAGAGAGACTCGGAGCGATTTTCATTTACTAAGTAAGGAGCGAACCGAAAATTTTTTGCTCGGAGCTTCATTTACCATTCCACCCTCAATGTCTCTACTTTTTGGTGACATCTGTCCAGTAGTTGACACCGCGTCGCTGGTACCGTAGCTAGATTTCGCTTGAATACCGAATCTACCGGTTTCTTGGGTAGAAGAGCCTTTTGCGTCGGAAGCGTCTCGGAAAAACGGCGCCTTCGGATCAAAGGTAATGCCGTGGTTAAACTTGGGCCCGTATTTCTGCGCAGTTTCAACTAAAATAGCCAAGGCGCAAACCGTCAAGCACACCGCACCGAGCATTTTATACGACGAGGTATCAAACGCATCCAATTGTTCTTGCCTCGACTTTGCCGTCTCCTCTTCAAAGGATCCTATCGCCGCCTCAGCACTTTCTCCGTCATCATCTTCTTGCGCAGCGGAGACTTCTTTCGATTTCCTAGAACTGGGCATCTTATCAAATTTTCTACCTTCGCCTGCAGCTAAAACATCCTCGTAATCTTCCGATTCCAAGTACGAAGAGCTAGATGCCGCGGTATTGTCTGACGACGAAGGCGAGGAAGTCCAACTACCAAACAACCTAGCAAAAATACCCTTCTTCTCCTCCGTGGGAACGTGCTCATATTCGTCGTAGTCACCATCGTCGTGGTGCACGATAATCTTCCCGTGTTTTTTACTCGATGGCTTTTTGTTCAGCTTTTCGATCTTTCGAAGAATCGCTTGTCGTTCTTTCTCTGCCTCAGCACCATCTGAACTCTCCGTGATCAGAGGCTTCACCGATTGTTCCGATGCTTTATTGTTCACGACACCGCCTTTGGGAGTAAACTTTTTCGTGTGGTCGCCTACATCCATCGGGACGTCGACTGAAGTCGACTTGTGCTTCCCGAGTGCTGGCAATATGGTTGAAAACCAAGATTTGTTTTCTTGCGGTTCGCCCAAGGTCGGAACTGCCAATGGAGGTTTCGGCGCCAACTCTTTTGGCACGCACGTAGAAATCGGTCCGACATTGATAGTACCTTCCTTATCTCGGCACTTGTATCTATCGTTGAATGCCCAGGCTCCATCGAAGATTCTTCCCCATTCGCCAATCTGAATAGCGTCGGCAGCCAAACCTTTCCACGTGTGAATCGGATGTTGGAAATTCTTCGCTCCGGTGAACATATAAAACATATCCTTGACCTTGCGAACATCCCAACGCTCCAAAGGTTGATTGAAATCTTCGGCATGCGCAAACATCGAACGCATGTTAGTAACGTGCGACACATCCCAGTTAATGATATTTTGGTTAAATCGACTTGCTCTTTGGAACATATTCGACATATCAGTCACCTTGCCCGTGTCCCAGGCCCCGATCGGTTGATTAAACGAGATCGCACCTTCGAACATGTTATTCATCGTAACCACGTTGCTCGTATCCCATTTCGTAATGTCTGCGTTAAAGTCTTTGCGATCTTTGAATAGATTTTCCATGTTACGAATCTGGCTCGTGTCCCAGTTTGGCATCGTGCCTCTTCGAGACTTCTTTGCGTATTCATGACATTGACCATCAACCGGCGCTTCCTTCAAACAATCCTCGACGCCGGCTTTAAACCAGTTGCAAGCAGCCACTGGCCCGTGAATAGACATGCCTGCGCACGGGAAACTTTCGAGGAAGTTCTGCGCGTCTTCAAAAATTTCGTGCGCGGTAGCTTCCACCGCTGGACCTTTCCATGACGATAAGTCGAAGTTGAAACTTTGCGCATGTTTGAACATGTAAGACATGTCCGTGACTTTTCCGACGTCCCAGTTCCCAATATTTTGGTTGAATTTAAGCGCGGCGTAAAACATACCGGTCATATCTTTCACATTCTTCGTGTTCCACCGGCTTAAATCTTGATCAAAGGTTTGCGCTTCGTAGAACATGTGCTTCATGTTGGTCACCTGCGCAACGTCCCAGTTGGACAAGTCTTGGTTGAACACTTTCTTGTACATAAACGCACCAGCCATGTTCGTAACCTTGGACGTGTCCCATTCTGAGATGTGTCCAAAGTATGGATCCGTGCAATCACCTTCCGGAGACTGGCGAAAGCACGCGTCCAAAGCTGTTTTGAATTGGGCCGAGTGCAAGAATCCAGGGTGTTTTGCCGCCGAATTCCGTTGATGTTTCTGGACGTCGCCGAGCATATCTACATCCGTGCGAACGACTTTCGGCTTGTCGTGGACTCGAGGATAATCGTAATCGATAGAACCGTCCGGCTTTCGGTGCGTACTTTTTTCCTCCCCCTCCAGGTCGTCGTCAATGATTTGTGTACCTTCGCCAGTTTTCGCGATGTCGTCTTCCACTTTCCAGAAGCCTTCTTCCTCGTCGTCTTCGATGGCTTTCTTCACAGGCGCAGATGATGACGATGTAATAGTAGCGGCAGACTTTTTGGCGTTCGAGGCAATCACCATACCCGCGGACTCCTTGCCGTCGTCGTCCAAATCTTCGACATCTTCATCCTGAGACGGCCAAAACGATTTCGGGGACTTCTTCTGTTCATCTTCTTTCGCGAGTTCTTGCTGTTTTGGTGGTCTCTGTTGCGCTTCCTGTTCAGAATGCGACGAAATTTCTCCCTCGTCTTCGATGGCTTTCTTCACAGGCGCAGATGATGACGATGTAATAGTAGCGGCAGACTTTTTGGCGTTCGAGGCAATCACCATACCCGCGGACTCCTTGCCGTCGTCGTCCAAATCTTCGACATCTTCATCCTGAGACGGCCAAAACGATTTCGGGGACTCATTCTGTTCATCTTCTTTCGCGAGTTCTTGCTGTTTTGGTGGTCTCTGTTGCGCTTCCTGTTCAGAATGCGACGAAATTTCTCCCTCGTCTTCGATGGCTTTCTTCACAGGCGCAGATGATGACGATGTAATAGTAGCGGCAGACTTTTTGGCGTTCGAGGCAATCACCATACCCGCGGACTCCTTACCGTCGTCGTCCAAATCTTCGATATCTTCATCCTGAGACGGCCAAAACGATTTCGGGGACTCATTCTGTTCATCTTCTTTCGCTCGTTGATCCGTCTGGACATTTTCCGATTGGCGTTGCTCTTGTCTTCTGTTGTTATTATTGTTGATGATGTTGATGTTGGTTTGATCGAGCGCTTTTTGTACGATCAAGTCTGCTTTTATCGTCGCCTCCTCGAGAACTTTCTTGGCGACGTCTTCAGCTTTCTTCTTGGCGTTTTCAACGACGCGATCGACAATTTTTTGCGCGTGTTCATCCACGCTCAGCGCATTCGCCGCTTCCTGGTGCACGTCTTTGTTTTGTTGTTGTTGTTGCTGCTGCTGCTGCTGCTGCTGCTGCTGCTGCTGCTGCTGCTGCTGCTGCTGCTGGCGCAGTTTCTCTTCCACGCGTTTCTTGGGATCCGAGAGTGCTTTTGCCGATACCGGCCAGCTCGCGTCGTCGTTGCCATTACCAACACCATTACCAGCGACTTTCTGTTTATTCAACTCTTCCTTCTTTTCTTTCTCCGCTTGTTCCTTTTCCGCTTTTTCTTCCTTCAAGCGTTGCATTTCTTTCGTCGCTTCTTGCGTTTGCGCCAAAGACTCTTCCAACGCCTTCTTCTCTCTCGCGGACGTTTTCAATTCTTGCAAAAGCATCTGCTTCTGCACGACTGGCAATAACACCTCTTCTTTTTTGTTGGTATTATTGTTCTTCGTGCTCGTCGTTTGACCTCCTTGTTTCGCGTTATTGTTTTCGTCGTCGTCGTCGTCGTCAACCGCGTTCCCGCGTTCTTCTTCTTCTTCTTCTTCTTCTTCTTCTTCTTCTTCTTCTTCGACTTTTTCCATCTTTGAGGAAGAGGCCGCTGGTACCGATGAGGACGATGATGATGAGGATGCTGTCGAAGCCAGCATCTCGTTGGCGCGCATCATCTCGAACGCGCCTTCTTCATCGTGCGTGTTTTCGCGGTTGGCCCCGTCATCGAGTGCCTCCGTCGAGAGTTCTCCTCCTCCTTCTCTTCCGTCGTCGTTTACGTCGTCGTCGTCGTTTGCAGCCTTACCGACGGGCGCAGAAGAAGAAGAAGAAGAAGAAGAAGACATCGTCGTCATCGAAGAAGGCGCGGCCGGTTGCATCATCGCCCCGCCCCACGCGCGCGTCTCGCCAATCATCATTCCCAATCCAGCCGTCGCGAGCACGCACGCCGCAGACGTCACGCGTGCCATCGATGAAGACGATCCCCTTCTTCGTCCGCCGCGCCCGCATCTTTTCTTTCTTTTCATCGTATTTTGTTGTTGTTCTCGTAGTAAATCGACGAACGAAGAGAGTAGTATAGTGTGGTGGTATCTTCGCTCACGCGTTCCCTCTGATGATGAATGATGATTTGAGAGAGAGAGGACGGAGGAGGAAAAGAGAAAGGAAACCACCAAAAAAGAAAAAAAAAAAGAGAGAGAGAGTAAGAGAGAGTTTTCCGAGTTTTCATTTCATCACACTCTTGTTTGATTTGAGAGGCGCGTCCCCACATAAATAAATAATAAATTTTCTCTCTTTTTTCTCTCTCTGTCTCTCTGTCTCTCTTTCTTTCTTTTGTTCTTTTATTTTTTTTTTGGAGGAGGAGGAGGAAGAGGAAGAGGAAGAGGAAGAGGTTTTTTTGGGAGGAGGAGGAGGAGGAGGAGGAGGAGACGCTTTTGTTTTTTCTTTCTTTTTTTTTTCTTTTTTGAGAGGGTGGAGGGAGAGTCTTCACGAGACATATCAAAAAAGAGTCCGAAAAAGACGACGACAAAAAAGTCCACGAAATCGTTTTTGTCTTTGATACACGCATACATATATACACATACATATCCGATGTTTTCTTCTGAGGACAACGACGACGACGACGACGACGACAACGACGACGGGGCGTCTTCGAGTTCGAGCGGAGAAAGAGGCGGAGAGGAGGACGAGACGATGAGAGCATCGACACCACCGACCAAGAAAAACAGACCAGTCCTTTCTTCGCCTCCTCGTCCTCGACACGGGCAGAACCAAGAAAAGGTCCGCGTCACCGAGAAGAGATTGAAAGAGACGCAGAAAACGCTCGTGAGAGAACGACGGCAGAGAGAAATAACCGAAGCGGTGTTGGAGGAGACGACGAGAGCGTTGGATAGCGTGAGAAGAGCGTCGATAGTTTTAGCCTCGTCTTCGTCGAATGCGGGGCCCGCGTCTTCTTCTGGAAACAATAAATTCACCACCGTCGGACGAACTTTAAAGCTCCTCTCGAGCGGAGGAAAAGGCGCGGAGGAAACAATTGAGGTTTTACTAAACGAAATCGACCGGTTACGGAATGAATTGGAGATGACATCGTTGAAATACGACGAGCAAGACGCGGAATTAGCGGCAACGAAGCAACAACTTCGAGCGAAAGAGGCGTATATCAAAGACCGAAGACAGAACGTGGTGGAATTGAAGATGGACATACGAGAGTTGACGAGCGACGAACAGATTGAGTTTATAGATAAAACGAGAGAAGTGCTGAGGGTGGCAGTGCATTCGAGTTTGCAGATTGAACAGCTGAAGAAAATGGATCGCAAAAGGACGCAAGCGTTGGCGAAACTGGTCGAACACTTGCAGATGCAACGAGACGCTTTACAGTTAAAGTTGAACGATTTAGGATTCAAGGACACGTCGGAAGATGACGCACTGCAAGAGGCTATGATTGCAAGAAAGTTTCACGCAAACGAAGTAGGGAAAGAAGAGCCGGTGGAAACGCCAAGTGGGAAAACGTTTTACGTCACTCGAATGAAAAGTTCATTCTACGAGCGCATGTTTGGTATTCATATTTAGGAGGAGAGAGAGAGAGAGAGAGATTTAGTCGTAATAGTTAGTAGGAGATTTGTGTGATAGATTCAATTACAACACGCACGTCACGTAAATCACCACGTGTGTCGCTTGCAACAATGAGCTCGAAAACGTGGTGCTTGGATACTTGTTCCAGCAATACTCCAAACACAACATGACAAAGCTGTTCTTCACGCATTCCAAAAACATATTTTTCTTACCTGTTCGATTAAACAATGCCGTCCGGTTGAATAAAATTAACGGTAGCAGATTGAAATACCACGAGTAAAACTGATAATGTAGACTCCGAGCGCACAAAACGCCTATAAAATTCCCTTGCGCCAACATCAGAGCTACGTTGTTTTCACTCGGATACTTCAGTTCCAACCGTGTGTCGTTGTCATCGTCTGAGCTACTCCTTGTACTATTCCTCTTTCTATTATTTTTTCTAGAACTAATAGTAGTAATACTTCTACCATGAAACAAAACGTCTCTCTTTGCTTTGCGAAAGAAGTTTCCAAAGAAAGCCCAAAAGAACCTTTGCTCCGTTTGTCCTCGTGGATTTCTGAACCATTTTCTATGCGCAGCGACGAAGAGCGCCGTCACGTGCACTGCGAGTAATCCATGCGCCAACTCTTTCGACACGAAACGATCTTCGTTCAAAAATTTAAAGTTTACCGTCCATTTATACGTAAACACTCGCGTCAATTCGAACGCTCTCGTCAAGTAACTCTTTGGGAACGTCAACAGAAACGGCAGCGCTAACGCGACTTGTATACCCACAAAAACTACTAAACATGAAAGTATCCCCCAAAGAGTCTCTCCGAACCCGATTAAAAGCACCAATGCCGGTGGAAGGTACAACAACGCGTTCATTTTTATCGAAGTTGCCACCGAAAGCCACGCGAAACCTCTCACAAGAGCGTGATTATTCATTTTCTTATTATTATCATTCGTGCCGTCCATAAACGCCAACACCGCCAAGTGACAGAAAATCGCACACACGCCGTCGTTGAACATCCTCAGCGAAAATATCGAATGCATCCGTTTGCTCAAACACGTGACGGCGTAAAACGCAATCGGAACTTTCCGACTTCTCTGCAAAATACGCATAGCCAACCACTGATTTAAAACATACAAAAACGCAAACAAAACTTGCGCGTTTCTCACCTTCTCTCTGCACATCCATCGTATCAAGCCGTAGCAATACACAAATCCGGCTGGATACACCAAAGGTCCCGTCTGTCCACCTAACTTTGCGTAATCGTACTCTTTCGTCTTGAAAAATCCGTCCACTTCTTCCCCGTACGCGATCCAATCGATTTCCGTGTAGTCGACGTACTTTACAATCAAAAGACTCAACACGAGTTCGAGGAAACACAAGAGAGACACCACTTGGGACGAATAATAAAGCCAGTTGTCGTCTCCCCCTCGTCCTCGTCCACGTCCAGTCTTCCTCCCTTCTCTTCTTCCGTCTTCTCCTTTGTCCTCGTTGTCCTCGTCCTCCGCGGAATCGAACATCGCGCGAAGAAACGCGCGCGTCTTCGGGGTCGCATTCGCATTCCTTTCCTCGTCCAAAATGGTGTTTTTCCACCTTTCCGACGACTTTGTCGACCGGGATCTCATCGACGTCGTCTCTATTCTCTCTCTCTCTCTCTCTCTCTCTCTCTCTCTCTCTCAGCTCGAGAGTGGCGGAAGAAGAAGAAGAAGAAGAAGAAGAGTGAGTAAGATTTTGACGCGTGTGTAAGTGACGACGTGAGAGAAAAGAGTTCGTTAGTCCATATTATTTTCGTCGCCTCTTTTCTTTCTCCTCCAAGTTGTCTTCTTCTTCTTCTTCTTCTTCTTCTTTGTTTCTTCTTTATCTTCCGTTCTTCGACGCGGGACAAGACGGGACGCCGCTCGACGCGGAGAAAAAGAGTCGTCTCGCTGATGTTCGCGACGATACAGACGACGTCGGGGAAGAGCAACATCGGTGGATTCGGAACAGCGTCGTTGGACAAAAAAAGACGAACGCGATGCGAAGCAAGAGGAAGAGGTGGAGAAGAAGAAGAAGAAAAAGAAAAACAACGTCGGGAAATCAAAGTGTGCACGAAGAAAGAATGTCGACGATTGGGGTCACAGAAAACGATAGAGTTTCTCGAAGAACGCGCGGGGAAATTTGATTTACGAGTGACCTCGGTGAAATGTTTATCCGAATGCGGGATGGGGCCCAACGTGGAACTCCCGTGCGGAACAGTTTTGAACGGAGTAAAAGGCGAGGAGAGGTGCTTGAAAGCGTTGGCGAGAACGCTGAACGAAGGCGAGGAATGCGATTTCGTCGATTAATTGTCTACGTGTGTATATAGCTATAGCTACGAGTGCTGCGGCTGCAAATTTCTTCTTCTTCTTCTTCTTCTTCAATGCCCGCCGCTGGACGACGAACCCTCTAGCAAACCTCTCTCTTTCAATTCCTCTTTCAGAATCTTCGCCCCTGTGACCATAAACAACGTCTGCCAAATGCCTAAACCGATTCTGGGAACAATCCCGCGGAACAAACCGCCGACGCCGTTCTCTTTGATGATATCTTTCATCACGCTCACCATGCTCCCGGTTTCTTGTCCCAAACTCCCTCTGGTTTGTGCTTCGATTCGAGCGACTTCAAACGGATGGTTCCAACAGGCCATCGTTCCGCCAATTACTCCGCACACAACTTCTTGTCCTTTGGTCATTTTCACTTCTTTTGAATCCACGTCCGGATACCACACGGCTTTCGCCTTCTCGCGAACGATTTCGGTGAACCCTTGACGGCTGGCCCAGTTCGTCGCCTGTCGAAACGCGATGGCAGTTCCTCCCGGGTAGAATCCTTTCACCCCAGCTCTCGCGTACGTTTCTCTTATCCTCTCTATGCTCGATTTCCCAGACGGATCGTTCACCGCTCCGGTGACTAAATACGTGCATGGACCCATAACAGAGACTTGGGCGATCCCTCCACCGGCGCCGGCGATAACCCCGGCCAGACCTGGATCCACCTCGTTTTTCAATAAAGCATCGTTCAATCCCTCTTTCGCGTACATTAATATCGCGCCTTTCGTGCCACTTTCGACCATTTTGGCGGACGTTCCGCTCCAAAACGCGTGCACACCGCCGCCCGTCTTGTACACGTTTTTCAACGCCTCCATCGTCGACTCCGTTCGGTGTCGTCCCATGCGCGTTTTCCACACCTCGAAAGGCATGCCCAGCGACGCGGCCTCGGCCATTTGGATGGCCGGACCGATGATGATATCAATCACGGGCATTGCTTTTTATTTTTTACGTCTCTCCTTCCTCTTCCTCTTCCTCTTCCTCTCCTTCGTCGTCGTCGTCGTCGTCGTCGTCGTCTCGAGCGTCGATGGTATGAAGAAGAGGTGATGGATTACGCGCTTTGTCGCTTTGTCGCGTGTAGGGTGATGGACATACGATGGAGGTGCAAAAAAACAATTCAAAACTCATAGATAGTACAAAGATTATGCTCTACAAAACAGCATGGAAACTCGCACGGAAACGACACTCGCGCACGAACGAACGGTTTCTCTTTATCTTTTACGCGGAATCTCGCGCGTTATCGGCCTTCTTTTAGAATATCGGCGGGTACATCCTCAAACGAGGACGATAGGTTTCCCGCGCGCGGCGTCACAAGTCGTTCGTTCGCGAAAACTAATCGCGTGTTGGTGTCTCCGTGCTTTTCTCTCTCTCTTCCTTGCTTCGCTTTGCGTTTTCACGCGCGCGCGCGCGCGTGAAACAAATCGCAAAGCGAGCTTATCCTCAAGCAGAACCAGAGCACCCAATGTCTTGCGGGGTTGAAAATCCGCCGTTACCCAAGGCGCCGTCGACTCTTTTACTTCCCTCAGTCACCGGTCCTTTTGCTGCGCGTTCTAATTTGTCTGCTTCTAACTGTCTCAAAAGAGTTTCTTTCTCACCACTCGCTGCCGCTTTCGACCGCGCGGCAACCCTTCGTCGAAATGCCGCTTGCAACTCTTTCTGTAACGCTTCTTTGCGTTCGGTCACTTCTCGGACATCGCGAAACGTTTGTTGAACGGAATCAGGTAGTTTTACCACTCTCTCGTTGTTCTCTTCTTCTTCTACCACCCACCCGTGTGTTAAAAAACATCTCAACGCGATCTCTGAGGTGCATTTTCCGCTCTCGAACGCGGCTTTGATTTTAGCGTTCGTTTCAAATTTTACTCGTCTGTATTTCTTCTCCGACGGATTTTTCGCCACGTTTCCAAAGAGTTTTTCCAGCATTTCCAAAGCCGCGACCGATTCCACCGCTCGCAACGCTTTTTGTTTCTATCGATGAAGATGATGATGATGATGAATGATGACGACGAGAAGGTTATTAGTATTATTTGAGAGCGTGCGAGCGACGCGAGCGACGACCCCGCGTTTCCGTTCTTCGTGCCGCGCGCGACTGGAGAGTGGTCACGCCCGCACGCGCGCGGTGTCCAATAACGCGAGACGACAACGGTCGATCGATCGATCGATGGATGATGCGTCGTTTCGACACAAAACGACGACGACGAAAGAGCGACGAAAAGACACGGGTCGTACCTCCGTGAGTTCTTGGACGGCGTGTCCCGGGGCGTACCCCGCGTACCCCGCCATGAGCGAGTCGCCCGAGAAAGTAGTCCGAACGTCCTCGCGCGTTCAAACGCAGCCGAGCGAGCGAGAGCGACCGAAGAAGAGGAGTACCGCCTTTTCTTCACCAAAGAAGGCGGCTTTTTTGTGTGTGGTTGAACTTCGGGTGGTGGGGTGGTGGTGGTGCCTTTCTTCCTTCCTTCCTTTCTTTCTCGTACGACATTTTTCAAAACGCACGAAGAAAAACAAACAAACAAACAAACAAATTGCAAACGAACGAAGAAAGAAACAAACACACCAAAGTTTTGAAAATCCGGACGAAATACTCACGCGTCGCATACGTACTTGTGTGCGTGACAAATAATATTTAATTAAAACGAAGCATGATACTGTGCGTGCGAAAGAAACTCTCACGAGGAGTAGCACGAGTAGCACGAGTGAATTGGAAGAAGGAAAGAAGTGTCTCACTTTCTATCTTTCTCTGGGCATGGAGAGTTTTTCAGCCCACATGGGATCGTACTCGTCGCTGTCCACGTTCAATTGAGGGTTCGCGAGTCGAGAGACAGCCACTAAAAGAATGACCCACAGACTGAAGTAAGACATACCGAGCATGAGAAAGCCACCCCAGAGAATCTTGAGCGCATCGACGACGGTGGTTAACGTCGCGTTGATATCGACAGTTTCCGATTGAACAAATTCGCACGTTGCGAAGCCGCTGATGGAATCTTCGAGGTCGATCCATTTCGACAGAATGTCGAAGTATGTTTCGAATTCATCGTACGCGTCAGAGGCGACTTCATTTCGCCCACAAGTCGATCCATTTTGAATGTCTATCGAAGTGTGGTCGCACTGTGTGAATTGTCCACCACCCAAAGTTGGGTCAATCTCATTTGCACCGATGGTTTTCGGAATATAAGCATCATTAACGACATTATCAACGTACTTTTTAACATCGAAGTAGTGGTTTCTGCACACCGGATCCGCGTAGGAGATATCGGATTTGTCATTTTTCGTTTTATACCATTCGCAATACTCAGGCACCTCAACCTTTCTGTAAACGTGTGAAATTGGGTCGCAATTGGGGCAATAGTTAGGATTAAGCCCATACTTCACCAAATCATCGACAACATCGTAAATTAGGGAGCGTAAATTGTCATTGATGCTCACGACGGCATCATACCGCTTTGGACAAAGCGATCCGTCGATAGGAAACGCGTTTTTAATGGTCGGATCTGCAGCGAAAGCCTCAAAACCAAGAGAAACGTCGTCGAGAAGA
Source organism: Bathycoccus sp. SAG2 (assembly GCA_009618095.1). NCBI lineage: Eukaryota > Viridiplantae > Chlorophyta > Mamiellophyceae > Mamiellales > Bathycoccaceae > Bathycoccus > Bathycoccus sp. SAG2. Next base: position 9,433 of record VIAT01000033.1, on the reverse strand, counting down.
GTTCCGACGCTACCGAGAGCGCCAAAGACGATCCAGCACACAATCATCACTAAAGACAAAGTGAAAAAGAATAACATCAACACGCTCGACCAGCCGAGGCATACGAAAACCGTCGCGATAATAGCCACGGCGAAAATAACACCCGCAGCAATCATAAAGGATAATTCAATTTTGTCCGCGACATTTTTTATGTCTGAGTTCACTTTAATCACCTCGCCCGAGATATAGTTGCCATAAGTGTGCAACTCCTCGAGATTGCTCGAACTCTCCCCTGTTATATCTTGGTTGGTGTTAATCCAACCAACGACGATGTTCTCAAACGACTGTGTCGTGTTTACGAGCTCATCCGCGAAATCACTCACACCTTTGGAAAGTTCCGTTCCTTGAGAGAAGACCAGCATGCAACCAATTCCCCCGATGATGCAAAAGATAAGCATCGCCCATTTTGTTATCTTCAACTTTCGATCGTTGTACTCTTGCGGTCGAAAACAATTTCTGTCCCAACAGGAGCCTGGGCAGCACATGGCGCAGCACTTGGTGCACACGCGCAAGAAAACCACCAAAAAGCACACGAGGAATAACAAAACAGCGATGGCGATGCCTGGAATGGCCGGCGTCACCAACGTTTCCATGTATTTCGCGTTTAAATGGGTCACCGAAAGATACTCCGGCTCCGATAAAGTCGTAACATCGTTCCTCGGTAAGCCGGTGAACGATTCATAATTTACCAGGTTGAACATCGTCTCCGGCGCCACGTTTCCCTCGTTTTCTAAGATCGTCATCAGCGCCGCGTGGCGCGCATCGTCGAAGCTCATCTCTTTTCGTTTTCACCACAAACAAACAAAAAAGAGGGAGGGGGGTGTCGTCGTCTCGTCCTTCGCGGCGACGCACTTGTGAAGAATCTTTGCACAATGTAATTCAAGTATCTCCACGTGCGTGCGTGTCGTGGAAAGAAAATCTAAAAAAAAACAGAAGAAAAAGATTTCCATCTTCTTCGTTCCCCTTCTTCTTCTAAAAAAATTCTTCTCGTCGTAAAATTCTTCTTCTTTTTTCTTTGTCTTTTTCGTTTGTTGTTTGTTTGTTTGTTTGTTTGTTTGTTTGTTTGTTTGTTTGTTTTTTGGCTCCTTTTTTTTTTTTGTTCTTCTTCGAGCAAAAGAGAGAGAAAATCGAGTGATGTCGAGCTCTCTTCTTCTCTTCTCTTCTCTTCTCTTCCGTCGTCGTCGTCTCTTAAAAAAAAAAGGAGACCAACAAAAAAGTAAAAAAAAAAAACATCATCATCATCATCACATCGTACTCCCCGCCGCACTTTTGTGGAGCGACGAAAAAAGAGAGAACGGGGGGAGAAGGAGAGAGGCATCATGTTCTCCTCTCCCTCCGTCTCGGCGGCGTCGCGACAAGCCGCCGACGAGGAGGACATCGCGGGAAGAGGAAGCGGTGCGCCAAGGACGAGCACGACGACGACGACGATGATGATGATATCGACGACGCTGAAAACGTTTGCATCGAAGTGTCGACTGCGCTCTGCGAATAAGAAAGGCTTTTGCGCACAACGCGCTCTGTCGCTTGGGGTGGTGGTAATAACGGCACTTCTTGTCCTGTATGCAGTCTTCTCATCGCCGCTATCACCGTTGCTATCGTCCTCCTCTTTGAATTTGCCCCACGCGAAAAAGTTGATGTTGTTAGACGCGACGTCTACGACAACGCACAACGCCAACGCGTTGGCGCAGCTCTTATTGAATGATGGCAACGATAACAACATTAATAATGACGATGATGATAACGACGAAGAAGGAGATAAAGCGACGACGAGTAATGAGGAAACCGACTCGGATGGTATCATGGACGATGCTATAAAAGTAGAAAACGATTCATTCAAGATTGAGATATCGCGAAACGTGCACCTGTCGCAAAGATACCAAACCGAGGTGAAAGAGTTGGGGAAGAAAGGAAATGACGCTTGGAATAAAGCGGCAAAGTGGAAGAAACAAGCGGCGGTAAAAGTGATGATGCGGAGTAAAGTGCTTGGAAAACGACCAATTTTGAGCTCATCGACGAGGAAAATGTCCATGAATCCGCCATGTAAACCGATACTCGTCGCGAGGGAGTCTATCGTAGATGCGCCAAAAGCAGTGAGCGCAATCACCGGGAGAGGATGCCGACAAAAATACGTAGAACTACCAGACGTAAGCATTGGACTCGTTTTGAGCGATAAGAACAGCAAGTTTGCCCGGGATCAAGGAGCAATAGAGGCTATTATTACAAAAGTGAGGGAGCAAGTACAAAAGAAGTTGAAAGCGAGCGAACTGGTTGTCTTCTTAGATGGCGATGTCGTCGCGAGTCATCTGTTGGAGAACCCGAATACACCGTTTTCGAAGAATACTTTGCGAATGACATCAAGGGCGAATGATTGGATCTTCTCATCAAAACATAGGAACGGGAATGCGCGCGTATTCAACAAGGTGATGCGAGGGACGAGAGCGGAATTCGCGTTGCTCTTGAGAGAGGAAGATTTTCTTCATCTCGACGGAACTAGTAGCAGTAGTAGCGATAATGATAGTGGCAGCGATGGCAATAGTAATATGGATTTAGATGCCAGAGTACGGAATATTGTCTCTTGGGCAAGCGAAGCGTTGAAGTTGCTCAGGAGAGACGAGCATCTCGCAATGGTAACGCCGCAAAACGCCGAGTATTCCTCTTCTACTCAAGGCAATGATGCAGTACTAATTAAACCTCCGAGTTCGTCAGCTAAACCGAACTTGGCATTTTTCGAGCGTCGACGAAGAGAAGCATCGTCTCAGCAGCAGCAAGAAACGCAAAATTTCGCTTCGGAAGACGGAAATGAAAAAGAGGAAGAGGAAGAAGAAGCTACGTTGTCCCCTGCCAAGCATCTTCTTTACGCGACGCCTATTTTAGTTCGCCCGAATGCTTTACACCAAGTTGGTGGATTCGAAGAGTGGGGCACGTGCTCCGGAGATCCTCTTTTCGATGAAACTTTGCGCGAGATGTCCATTCGTCTCTGGAGAGGTGGTTTCAAGAGCGCTGTTTTTGGTATTCCAGAGGTTTCCAAGACGGCCTTGTTTTCTCGGACGAGGAGCTCAAAGAAAGGAAACAAAATTAGCGCGTACGCTAATTTTGCAAAGACGGAAATTTACCCCAAGAAACGGTATGAGAGGCCGTGGGATAAGAGTACAGATGGAGTGTGGCCATTTCTTGTTCCTGGATTAACTTCTGATGATACCATCGAGGCTGAGATGCGTGTCGAACGCGTACGTTCGAAAAGATGGAAACCTTTCGACAGTCCTTCTGTCGTCGGTAACTGTTTTCCTCCCGACGTTACGGCGAAAGGAGATCCACCGAAGTCTATCCTGAGACAATGTAAGTCTTCTGCGACGCGAGAATTCCCGGTTGCAACTTTAGTCATGCAGTATTTCAACAGAAAAGCTGGCGTGAAGAAACTTTTGGAATCTTTGGAAACGTTGTCATTACCGGTGGAGATAATTATCAACGACGATTCGCGCACGGAGATAGCCGCATTTTCAAAATTCTCCAAAAAGCAACCGAAGAAAAACTCGTTCATTTTGGCGATGCCGAACGATGTGCATGAGATTCGCGCGTATAATAGGTTAGCCCTGATGGCATCTGCTGAAATCGTCGCTTTGATTCAAGATGACGATTACATGCCAAAAGGAGATGCATGGCTCTCGAAAGCGATTTCTTTATTCAAGAAGTATCCCAAACTAGGCTTATTAGGTGGATACAGAGGTCGCTTAGATGATGGGACGAAGATGATACCTCAGCAAAATCAAAACGATGGTTCTAAATACGGTGCTGAGCCAGAGAAGGACCGTGCAAAACGAACGAAAGATATTTTATTCAAGGATATCTCTGTCAACGTTGACTTTATGTTTGCGTATAAAGTGAACTTAGCTCCGATGATTACGAGACGATCGTTATTTGCAGAAGTTGGTGGATTTAATCACAACTTTTCCTGTCCTGGACAACCCGGCATTGGCTTAGATTTCGAGTTATCTATTCGCATGTGGAGGTTAGGACGTTCTGTTGGTTTATACGATGCGAAATTCAAGCACGGCGTCGGCGATTCAAAATTTTCTGGCACTCACTCTGGCATCGCAAAGACCAAACGCAAAGCGAACGAGTTACGGAATAATCTCTTGTTATACTCCATGTATCCATCGTTTCACCACAAGAAAGGCACGAGTAAAGCAATCAGTGAGAATAAGAAAATGGTCGACGCCAAACTGATGAGTAAAAATAAAATAACGGCAGCGCGAAGACGCGAAATTCAAAGGTTAGCAAAAGCAGATATCGAGCAAGGCAAGAGAATGCGCGCGAGACAGAACAGAAGATCGAGAAATTCTGGGTAGCGAGCGAATCTCTGTCTTTGTGTGTCTCATTTAGTAGTCAATCAGTAGAAAAGCTTAGATAAGTATCTAGTTAGTAGTTGCGGCAATATTTATTTTTGTATAACAGAACAAAAAAGCACACGCACTTTTTTTCTTTTCTTCATACCAGCTTTCTTCCCCGCACGCGTATAAGTACTGTGTACACTTTTGTGCCTGTTTGCCTTGGTAATAATAACAGTAACAACAATACAAACACAAACACAAGCGTAAACCGTTCCTTTTCGTCGTCATGGAATTGAGCGACCGAGAAGGATTTGCGCGCGCGTGCTTGTCGAAAAGTCCGAAATCGCTTCGCGAATTGGTCGTCGCCTCGTGCGAACGCGTCTTCGACAAAACTTTTACTACGAACGATGAAAAGAACAATGACAACAGCGACGAGGAAAGGATGATAGAAGACGGCGTGCAGATGATTTTGCTCGAAAGTGCGAGGTTGAACGCACGTAGAGACGAGTTGGAACGGACTTTGAAGGAGGAAATTTTCTTCTTGGCGGAGACAGAGACAGAAGGAGAACTACTGATAACAATAGACACTCTCGTGGACAGTTTGTACCCTTTCGTAAAGAGGGTTCAGAAAACGCTGAAAGAAACAGAAGAAGAAGAGGGCAACGGTGGTAGAGAAATAAGTGGTGGGATAAAACGATTGGAGTCGTGCGACGTGAGAGTGGACGCCGTTGTTGCGGAGAAAAAATCGAGCGAGTTCCGAGTGCGGTTGGAAAACCGCTGGCACTTTGCAGAAGAAGATAAGAACGGCATGAAAAGAAGGTCAGAGTTGAAGTTTGCGTGCAGCGAAGATGAAGGTAAAGTGCTGTCGAACGCGCTGAAAGAAGCGCTGAGAGCGGCGGAAAATGCACGATTATAAAAGACAGTTGTACTATTCGTCTCGCACGTACGTTTGTTATCGCGTTTTTATTATTCTGCACTAAATTTATCATGTTCTAATGTACCCTACCTACAAAGATGGTTTCTATTCTCGAACTAATCTAATATATACACTCAATTCGATTCGGATGATCCTTTACTCGCGTACCTGTGTTTCAAATTCGAACTGAAAAGAATTGCCGAGCTGTTCTGCTCGTCTGCTTCGTTATCGTTCTCGTCTTCCTCTTCGTCCGGAGGTGGACATTTGGGATAATATTCGGCTTTGATGGCACTCGCTTGCCACTGGTTATCATCTTGCGGAGACTCGTCAGACCCGAGCGACGCTCCGGTTTCTTTGTCGAGAACCTCTGGAATATCCATCGGGTATCCCAATACTCTAAAATCTGCTTCATACGTGTCCAAAAAGTCCACGATTATCTTCGCCGGCAAGTGCGGGTTGTTTTTCCAACACTTACGAACTTCGGCAGAAGCGATATCGTTTTCTTCGCTCACGTCGGGCAACTCGATTTTATCCGAAAACCGATTTTGTAGAAATGAAATCAAATTTGGTTGCATCTTCTTGTTTTCATTGACTAACTTGCCAAAGTTTCGACGAAAAAAAGACGAGGAAAACGAGTTTCCTGACTTCTCCGACGCCTCCTCCGTTTCCTCCAAATACTTTTGCCTCTCTAAACCTTCCACGCGAGGATCTGGGCAAAGCCCTCTCTCGTTTCCGAAGCATTTCTCAAAACTGAATAACTTTTCGACCTTATTTGCCAATACTACTTGCGGATAATCGTGCGAATTCTGAGACGTGACTGGTTCCTCGTCCTTCGCCACCTCGCCCGAGAAAAATTCGCTCTCGTCGTCATCATCCGTAAACGTTTCATCGCACGCATCGATACCTTTTGATTCGAATTTAGTCCTTTTATAGCACTGTAATCTATCGTCCACGTTTGCCCAATTCTCCATTTTATCCGAGGCCCACTTACCGAACGCTTCGCACGTCTTTTTCTGGTTGTGCGGGAACTCCGCGCGATTCGTCACTTTCACCCAACGAGGGTCATACAAAAACTGCGACTGAAACCTATCGAATGGATTCCTACAAATAGCAAAACTATCTTTTACCATTTTCTTCGGTTGAGCGTGCCATGGCGCGACTTCTCTGTCCCATCCTGGAGCAATTTCGTACGGTCTTTTCTCGTTGCACGCGCCTATTCTCCCGCCTACGCTTCCTACCGCACTTTCCACAAGCGTCCCGCCCGCTTTCGGCACGTGCACGAAGCTCGGCAACAGTTGGCCTTCCTCTTTTTTCTCGTTCGTAGCGATTTCTTCGTCAAAGTTTTCTGGATTCGAGTAACATCCCGGCATTGAACACCACGACAGCGCGGCCTCTTTCAAAATCTCCATATTTTTTAAGTGCATCTTATACACTCGCAAAAGAAGCCAAGGGTGACCGACTCGACTCAGCGCCACCGCAGGGGCGACGAGAAATAAAATAGCAAAGAACGTCAGCGTGTGCGCGCGATTCTTATTCTTTATGATTGGCTTTAACAATAACGGAACGTTCTCGTTTTCGACCATGCCTTCGATGATCCCTTCCGTGGCGTTACCGTTGTCGTTACCCTTCCTCTCCCCGGTGCTTCTGAGTGTGCCATCGACCCCGGGTGAAAAGCGCATCTTCTTCCGCGTCCTCAAAAATTTGGAGCCGCTGCCAGAAATCAATCACTAATCCTTTCTTCGTTTCGACGACCACGAAAAAGAAAAGGAAACCACCGGGTGGGTCGACACAAAGGCTTTTGGTCGCCTCCACCACTCCACCGCGAAGTCGTTCAGATTCTTTCTTCCCTCTCTCTCCGTCGCCGCGCGCTGTCGCCAAACGAGAAATAAAAAATTTTGTGGGAAATTTTTCCCTTTTTTCTCCTTTTTTCCTTTGTGAGACAACAGAAGAAGAAGAAGAGAACTTGCGCGCACACGAATACTAGAATACTACCACGTAACACTTTATATACAATGTACCTAGCTATATATATTTGTTTGTCTGTTTGTGTGTATGTGCATGTATATATAGTTTAACAAGAAGAAGATCGTAGTCGTTTCCCGAGCACGGCGGCTACGACGAAAACGTTCTCTCTTCTTCTCTCAGCGAGGGCGTTGCTTGTTGTACATTCTACCTCCTCCTTTGAGAGCGTGGATGACCCTCTTGGGGTCATTGGATTTAAAAACTGCGCTTCCCGCGACGATCGTGTCCGCGCCAGCTTTAATCAGCTCCTTCGCTGAACACTCGTCGACGCCACCGTCGATTTGTACTCTCGTTGAAGGGCCGAAATATGCTCGTACTTTTCGCACGCGAGAGATTTGTTCGTCGAGCGTCGCATATGGCGTGGTTCCTAAGCCGGCGTTTACGAGCATGACGACGACGATGTCACAACATGGAACGAGTTCTTCGACCATGAATATACTCGTGGACGGATTAAGCACGATACCAGCAAGAATTTCTCTATCATGAACAGCCGCCAAGTCTTTAATCTTTTGCAAAACCGCCATCGGTTGTTTCGCGCTCTCCGGCGCAAACGTGATGACGTCCGCACCAGCATTTACGAATTCCTCGATTCGATCGAACGGTTCCAAAGTGTTCAGCTTGACGTCTAATTTCACATTTTTGGGCACATTTTTTCTCAAACAAGAGACGATTGGTGACCCAAGCGAGATTTTCGGCGCAAGCAGCGAGCCGTCTTGCACCGAAACGTGCAGCCAATTCGCGCCACCTTCCACCGCTTTTGTCACCGAAGTTTTCAAATCCCACAAGTCCGCTTTCGCGATCGAAGGAGAAACTATCACCTCATTTTCATCGTACTCGCACTCGCTATCTTCGTTTTCGTCGGAAATCTCCGTCTTTACGGCCGTCAGGACCGCCTTTTCGCCTCTTCGGGAAACAGAAAATAACGTGCTCACAAATTGGTTCGCCACGTAATCTTCTCCTAACTGTTTTTTTTCTCTTCTTTGTCTCGGAAAGACAAATGACCTCGACCGATCGCTTCTCCCCCTCACCGGAGATGGAAAAACCGCGACGTAGCTCCTAATTCTGCGAACACGATGAGCCGAAAAAGCGACGGGAGGCGTCCGAGCGAAGATCGGACGTGCGACAGAAGACCGCATGCTGTTAATTTTTTGTGGTCCAAAACAGGATTCACAAAACGCTGAAGAAGTGCCCTCATTTTCTTCTTTGTAAAGTGTACCTAAACAAACATACGACTCAATCAGAAGGGCGCACGACCACACGATATAAAGAGCTTAGAGAGAAATGGAATTAGAACGAGACGAGAAGACGTATATTTTAGCATCGCGCACAAGTATTATGTTGTTGTTGCATAAAAAGTAAGAAGTCATTCATCATTTGAGCGCTTTCGCCCAGGACACCCCCTCGCTTTCGTTGTTGGCGGTTGTCCAGACAAACTCGCTCAAGTCGCGTATTTCTTTTTCGGTCAGCCTTTTCGCAAACGTGCACTTTAATTTCCCGACGCATTGTTCACCATACCCTGGCATCTTATTCTTCCCTAACGATATCACTTCGGCCACGTCTTCTTTACCGTTCATGCCGTTCTTCGTCAAGTCTCGAAGAGAGAGCGTTTTGCCGGCGTCTAGGATGTTTCCGCCAGCCGCGTGGCACCCAAGGCACCCTCCGGCACCATTAAACAGATTTTTTCCATCGGTTGTTACAATGGATTCTTCCGTCGCTGACGATGCCATCGCCGGAGATGCCTCCAAAACAGGAACAGTTTGAAACGCTAAAATACAACACGCTGCCGCGCACGATGCCACGGTCGCTTTCACCGATACATCGCGCGAAAACAGCGCATCGTTCTCGTTCTCGTTTTCTTTCTCTTCTTCTTCTTCTTCCCGATGACGAGCACATTGACGATGGTGTCGACGACGCAGAGAAGGACGACGCCAAGGCTCTCCGCGTCCGGCGCTGTTGCCGTTGCCACCACTCCCACGAACAGAAGTGCTCGTCGTCCTCCTCCTCGCGTTTCTCTCCTCGAACGAGAAGGGCACGACGCTCGCCGCTGCCGCTACTGCTGCCGCTTGGCACCACATTTTTTTTTTTTTGTCGAAAAAAAAAGAGAGAGAGAGAGAGAGAGAGAGAGAGA
>VIAT01000032.1:0-28882 GCA_009618095.1 Bathycoccus sp. SAG2 | reverse complement strand
AAAAAGAAGAAGAAGAAGAAGAAGAAGAAGAAGAAGAAGAAGAAGAAGAAGAAGACACGCAAGGTTCGCCTTCTCGACAACGAGGAGCCCCCCCGCGGAGGAGGAGGAGGAGCGTGGTGGTGGTAATGGGTCGCGAGTAAATCGCGCTGCTCGACGCGACGACTCCCACAGCGACGACTATTATTGTGCCTTTCGAGCAAAGCGCGTTTTTGGTAAAGTTTTGTGTCCTTTTTAATAATAAGAGTGCGGGGAAATGCTCTTCGACCACCAGTTCTTTTACATTCCCTAAATATGTATGAAACCCTATACTGGTCTTTTAGGGGTGTTGTATAGTTTAGGAGTTTAGGGTATCATATTTAAGAACTGGTCTTCGCACGGTCGACCCTCGGGAGTGATGATTCCCCATTACTTGTGTTTTAGGTGTGTTGAGTAAGGAGCACATACATATGTCGTGTTCTTCTCGCTTTTGGGCACAACCTAACGCGACATTGCTCTCTCGTCGCTCGAGTTTTTCGCACGAGTTCACGGGAAGAGGAAGAAGAAGACACCATCATCATCATCGTCTTTATCGTTGGCTTTGGAAGACGACGACGAAGAAGAAGAAGAAGAAAAACAGCGCTGTGTTCATCACATCGAATGGGAAAAATGATGACGACGCATCATCATCGGTTGGTGAACAAAGTGTGTTGCACGACGCGAAGCAAAGCAGCTACGACGCGGTGAACGACCCACCGACGTATTCGGCGACGGAAAGAGAAGCCATGCAACCAACGTCGCTGGTCTACGAACGCTTATCGCCCGCGTGGAGAGTGCTTTTGCTCTCAGACGGCTCGGTGACCAGACACTTGAGTTTGTTAGGGAAGAGGGGGCACACGCATCGTGCGTTGGGGGAAATGCGAGGAGAGGACGCCGCCGCGGAGGTCAACGAAGACGATGTAACAGAGGAAGATAGTAACAGTACTAACGGTGAAAACACGAAAGTAGAAGTCATACGGATGAAACCGTGCTCACGAGACCCGTCTCAACCGGAGGATGTGGTGAAGATTAAAGGACCTTTGATGCAACGCGAAGTGTATTTGAGATACGACGCGAAGAGGTTGTCGTTGGAAGAAGAAGAAGAAGAGTATCCGCTCGTTTACGCGTGCTCGTGGTGGAACGCGAACGCTTTGGACAAGTTCATGAAAAAGAGAGAAGAAACTATGTGGTCTAATTTAAGGAAGCAAAACGTAGAGTTGTATAGAGAAGTGCGGAGAGTGTATTTAGGGAAGAACGCGAAGCTGGCGAAAGCGTTTGGATGCAAAGATTTGGACGAGGAGATTTGGGCGAGGCATTACATCTTTTGGAGCGGAGGTGAACCAGTGACGGTTGTTTTCGAGGCGTTCTCACCGAGGATAGAGTTAGTTTGAATCGTAGCATAGCGCGTAGTAAATAATAATAATCTACCTATTGTATTAATCGTCTTCTTTCCATTGAATAAAGTCGCCAAATCCAGCAGCTGAGACGAACTCATCTGAGTGAAATAAACCGAGATCCCCAATCGTGCCGTATTTCAACGCCACCGACTTCAATCGAACGTCCAACTCTTCTTTCAAGAGGGAAGAATAATTCGCCGAACACAACGAGTGTTCTTCGGCGCCACCCGAAATATCGATTTCTTTCGTTTTCACTCGGTCGCCGAGGTCCATGCGGAGCATTTGGACCAATTTCGTGACCTGAGGGAAATAATGGTTTTCTAACGCGGTCATTTCCCACAAAGAGGATTCTAGTGCTCGAGATTTAGCCGGGTCTTCCGTAAAGAAATCGTACGGGTCCTCATCGAACGAGGATTTGCGATGTTCATTGATTTTTTCTTTCGCGTCGTTCCTTTCGGTAGCAGCGTTGTCATTATCCTCGTCCGCGTTATCAATATTGATGCCGCCGCCGCCGCTTCCGCCAAGCACGTCTCGGTCTCTATGAATCAACGGCAAGCACGATTTGGGATGTCGTCGCATCAAGTTGTGAATAAATGACACGCACAACATCGCGCCAGCCGGAGGCGCGCTTAAGCTCAATCTTCCAAACTTTTTGCAAAACGCCGCAGCGCAATATCCAGGTAACGCCGGCGATTTCAGAAACACGTCCGTCAACTCAAAGAACGTCCTTCGGCCGTTGGCGTAAAACGAATCTTCGTTTATTAAGTTGTATAACCGGTCGTAGAATTTCGGGTATTCGAGATTATGTTTGGTGACGAGGACAAATAACGCGTGCAGCGCTAACATGCCAATCAATCCGCCGACGTTTACCGACGAGACGCAGAAATCGCACAATAAAACTGGGTTGACGTGGTGCGGTATGACGTCTAGGTGGAGTCGAGCAAGAATTTTCCGGTAGACGTCTTCCGGGAAGTTCGGGAGACGTAAGAACGCAATCCAGGCGTCACTAAAGGCTCTTCGTCGCTTCACCCCGTCCGTCCAGCTAATTTTTGAAACGTTTGTCGTCGTCGTCGCTTTATCGCTCTTCTTTTTTATGTCTTTCTCGTTGCTCTTCTTCCTTCGTTTTGCTTCGTTTTGTTCGTCAACATCGAGCGTTTGCGAGGGCATTTGGCACCATGGCGTCGTTTCTACTTCCTCGTTGATGTCAGCAGTGTCACCACTAGATCCTGCGGCGGCTTTGGCTAAATCTTCGCTCGACAATCCAAGCATGGCGGCAAAATCAACCTCTTTACTCGTCAAATTTGTGGCAGTCGCCGTCGTCGCTTTGTTACTTTCGGGATCGTAATCCTCAAAATTGACGGGTACGTTCGAGATGACGTCGTACAAGTTTCTCGCTATTTCTACGCTCATCGTTTCCATGTCCGCAGAAGTCTTATTCGCATCATCATCATCATCATCATCATCATCATCCTTTTCTTTCGTCTTTTTTGAACCGCCACTTGCCAATCTCCCGGCAATCCTCGCCACCGCTTTATACGTGTAATACTGCACGTCCACTCTCCCTAAATACCGTTTCTTCAGCATCCCAAGCGTTGCGTCTGACCACAGCTTACTTTTCACGCACTCTTCCAACGCTCGTTCGAAAATTTCGTTATCAAACGCGACACTACCACTACTATACCAATCGCCGCCGCCGCCGCCGCCGCCGCCGTTATTCCTCTTCCCTCCAACTCTGGCGACTTCCATCAATCCGGAAAATGCCACCACCCTGGTCGCATCCGTTGCCGTCGCGTCGTGAGCGGCCACGTAAATCATTCTCGAGAGGAACAGTTTGTAGTTTCTCAAGAGCCAAGCGCGGTATTTTCGTTTCTTTTGTTCGACGATCGCGTCTTCGTCGACGACAGATTGTGTCATCGATTCGTCCTTTTTGCTCGTCGTCGTTTCCCTTTTGGATTCTGTCGCATCTCTTTTCGCGCGGTCGACATCGCCTCGCGCCACCCTCGCGGCGAAGAATTTCTCCAGCGCGAGAATCGATTCGACTTTCCCTCTTTGTTCTTCTTCTTCTTCTTCTCCTTTTCTCGCCTCTTTTCTCGCCGCCACTCCCTTCGCGAGGTCCACGACATCATCGTCGTCGTCGTCGTCCTTTTTTGGCGGCGTTGGTGTCGATCGCGCGAGCAAAACGGAGAGAAGCGCGGTCGCGTTGTTCAGTTTCGACGCGTCCGTGTTGAGCCCGACGCCCAGTTCGCGAATTCGTCTCGGGTCGCGCCGAAGCGGAAGAAGCTGCTTTTGGGTGTCGTCGACTTTGAGAGGCGCGCACGCCGTCGTTGTCTTCTTCTTCTTCTTCTTCTTCTTCATGTGCGCGTTCAATGCGAAAGCGCTTCAGATTTATTATGCGGCATTTGGAACCGAATGATGATGTCGATTTTTTTTAGTGCGCGTAATGGTGTCCTCTTCAATGACGCGATCGAGGTTTCGTTCGAATCGTTCAAAAAAGGCGTTTCGCGTTTGACGTTTTTCGATGCTTTCGAACGACCCCAAACACTCCCCGTTGTTGTTTTTTCGATGATGCGCGTGCGAGACCCTTCGAGAGTAGTGTGTGTGTGTGTGTGTGTCTCTTTGTACGCGTATTTTTTCTCCCACAAAATTCGCCACTTTTTTTAGTGACCAAATTTTCCCCTCTGTATACATTCGTCTCTCATCAACATCATCATGGCGGAACACCTGGCGAGCATCTTCGGGACGGAGAAGGACCGCGTGAACTGCCCGTTCTACTTCAAGGTAAGAGAGGACCAAAGCGCCGCCTTTGTTCGAGAGGGGATCTTTTTTTTGTGATGTGCGTGTTGGTGGTGTTTTCCCGAGTCGAATCGAATCGGATCGAATTGGAAATCGATCCACATTGAACACTCGCTGACCTTTCTCTCACTCTCTCTAACTCTCACACTCTCTCGCACCCCTCGTCGTTGCGGTCTTTCCCGAACGATAACAAAATGTGTTGTTGGGTGTTGTTTCCACACGACGTTCGCGTGGGACCAAAACGACACAGATCGGCGCGTGCAGACACGGCGAGCGATGCTCTCGATTGCATAACAAACCAACCATCTCGCAAACGCTTTTGCTCGTCAACATGTACCAGGTACGCCTTTGCGACGACGACGCGCTCTCTTCGATGTGCTCTCTTTTCTCACCTCATCATACCCTCTTCTCTCCCGTTCTCGTCTTCATTTTGAAACGACAGTCTCCGGAACAAGCGCGGTTACTCGGCGGGAACTTACAGCAAGGCGCGAACGCGACCGAGCCGCGCGACGTACAGGAACACTACGAAGACTTTTGCCACGACGTCTTCGAAGAGCTCGCGATACACGGAGAAATCGAGGAGTTGAACGTCTGCGATAACTTAGCCGATCACATGGTTGGCAACGTCTACGTGAAATTTGCAGACGAAGACGACGCGAAAAAAGCAAAGGCCGCTTTAGATGGAAGGTATTACATGGGACGACCGATTAAGTGCGAGTTTTCGCCGGTGACAGATTTTAGGGAGAGCACGTGCAGACAATACGAGGAGAACACGTGCACGAGAGGAGGATACTGTAATTTTATGCACTTGAGACCGATTAAGAACGCGACGTTGGCGCACGCGTTGTTTGGGAGGTACGGCAAGAAGAGGCAGGAGAGGAGGGTGTACGGAAATCGAGGCGGCAGCGGAAGGAGAGGAGGACAGAGAAGAGATCCGTATCATAGAAGGGATAATCGTGGTCGTGATCGTGGGTACGGAGGCGACCGGCGGAGAGACGATTACCGCGATAGAGACAGAGACGACAGAGGAGGACGACGAGGGAGGTCGCGGTCGAGATCGAGAGACCAAAGAGGCGGCGGGAGAGACTATAACGACAATGGCAACGATGGCAGAAGAGAAGGGGGTAGTGGAGGTGGTGAAAGAAAGACGGGCGGTTTTGGCATGAGCGACGAGGAGAGACGAGCCATGATTGCGAGTTTCAAAAACGAAGAAGATTGAATAAAATGATTGACTGTTATCATCATTAGTTGTTCTCGTTGTTGTTCTATTCATAGTTGATTATATATTTTTACGTGGTGGTAATCTTTTTACACTTTTGTTTTTGTCACCTACACCTATGTACGTAGGAGTACTAGTACCGATACTTATCCTTTCTTTTTCTAGTATAGAAATGCGTACGGGTCAAAGTTCGCGTACCAATCGTCGGTGGAGGGAGAATTGGTATTGAACGAGTCATCGGCGCCCTCTTCGCAATAATACGCTTCTCGGCTTATTGGATCTTTGCGATCGAATATAACTCTGCCACACCTTCCAACTCTCGCTTTACATCTTTCCTTCACCTGCCCTAAGGGTAACTGGAACCTTTTCAAAGCCGAACCTAACGGGACTTTCGCGAACAACATCTCTATGTCTGGAATCTCTGGAGGCGGTTCGTACACCATCTCTTTCGCAGCTTTGCTCTTCTTGGCTTCCTCGGCTTCTTTTTGCTGTCGACTTCTCTTGTTCTTATTCAGCAACGCTTGCTTCTCTCGTTTATTCGCCGCTATAATTTCGCTCTCGTCTGGTTCAGTCACAATCGCCCAGTTGTTATCGTTCGCCTTGAAAATCTCCAAGTTGCCGTCGCACAACGCCACATTCTTACCTTTCATGGGCAACTCTGGTAACTCTTTCTTCGCCCTTTCCTCGTCCTCTTTCTTCGCCTCTTTTTCTATTCTTTCCATTTCTGATTTCGGTTCGTGCCTTAAATCAATCAATAACTTTTGTGCGGCTCGTTCCACCTGGAAAATCTCGAACTTGCGCATCTCTCTTCTCAACGTCAACTGCAACGCCGCTCTCGCGACAACCAAACTGTCCTTGGCCCGTAAAAGTTTCTCGTAGCCAGAGACGTCGTTTTCTCTTCTTCTTCTCGTTTGCGGCCTGTGAATTTTTTCTCTGGGACGAAACACGTTGAACGGATTGGTATCGTTCGGCGCCGGCGGTGGTTGTAACCTCCTCAAACACGGCTTTTGAATCCTTTTTCTCTTGTCCACCCAATACTCGTACACAGCCACGATGACGGACTGTTTATTCACAATCTCTGCCAAAACTTCCACTGCGTTATCTTTAGGTAAATTCGACGTGCTCGCCAACGCCGCGCACCGATCTTGATACGATAACGCGCTCCCTTTCTCCTGCGCTTGCTGCGCGGTGACCGCCAACACTCTCTCGTTCGCCACACCGGACGCCAACTCTAATTTCCACAACATTCTCTCGAAATCGTCTTCATCGAGTGGCACGTGCTCTTTCTTACTAACGCCTTCACTATTATTCCCTTTCTTTCCCTTTTCTTCCTTATTACCTTTATTCCCTTTGCTATTATACTCCTTCAACCAATCCTCGTCGTCGTTATCCAAGTCGTACTCGACGCCGTCCTCCGTCGGCGGCGTCTCCAACTCCGGTCGTCCCGCGGTGACTCTCGACCGCAAATACCTATCGTTTTGTTCGTAGTTCGCTTTGTAATCCTTCTCGTATCGGTTCCCAACTTTCAAAACTTCTGGGATGGGAATTTCTTGTTGTTTCGTCTTTTCGTTTTCTTTCGTCAGCACCTCTTCGTTTTCTTTGTCCAGCTGTTTGTGCGCGTGAGACACTTCTCGAGAAACGATTTGGTCCTCCGCGATGGCGTTTGGATCGCGGACGATCGCCAGTTGTTGCGTCACTTCGATCGGACGGTTCCGGTACGAGCGTTGCGCGATCGATCCCATGGTGGTGTTTTTTTGATCGTCGTCGTCTTCCTTTCACGTCAAAAGTGACAAAAGACTTTCCAATTCGATTTGCGCTATAACCTAAACGGAACGTAAAAGACCTCTCGATCGTCTCGAATGTCTCTCGAAGAAGAAAACACAAGTGACTTCCCTCCCTCGCGATCTTTTGGACACACGCGAGGAGAGAGAGAGAGAACACACAACCAACGACAAAAGACACCACCACCACCACCAAAAACCCGCAAAGGCCGTTTTTCCTTTGGCTCGAAAGCACACGCAAAGCGATAAATGAAGAGAAGAATTTTGGAGAGCCCCACACACACAATTCAAAAACCCTCGTGTAGGGTTTAGGGTTTTGCTTTACTTGAGTGGGAACACTCTGTAAGGTGATACTGTGTGACGCTATTTAAAAATATACATGTAGTAGTATTTCTCTTTTGATCAACACACGCGCTTTTGTTCTCTCGTGCTTGATGCTGCTATTCCTAACTACGCGCTACTGTTCCTATACCACGGAGTATCGTGGCGTCCTCGGGGTTCGATTACTCTTTCTTCGCCAGCCTTTTGTGAAATTCCAGAAAGCGATAGGCTTCGGCTTCCTCCGCCAAAGGATGGTACTGGTACACCTCCTGCGTGGTCACTTTCTCGTCCAGATGGTTGAAGTAATGGAACTGCGTGGCGTTGTGGCTGAAACCGTACAGAGAAACCTTCCCCGAGCACGCTTTCAAAGCCATGACGACGCCGGCGAAACCGCTGCTCGGTTTCAGTTTCCGTCTGTCCACCCAGTCCCAAACGTGACACCAAAACTCCGGGTTGAACGCGCGTTGGACGTGCGTTTTTTCCTTGTGCTTCAAGTATTTTTTCTTTTGGTACTCGGAAAAGTGACGGAACGTTTTCTCGTCGCGGGCGGTGAAGACGAGCATTTCGTCTTTAGGTTCTCGGAAACCGAGGTTGTCGATATTCTGGACACGGATGGTGGTTTTCTTGCCAACGTGCTTTTCGTAACCTTTCGTCGGCGCGGCGTTGAAGCGGATGACGGCGTCGTGGCTGTCGATTTCCGAACCGTAGGTGTGGTCGAGGAGGGAACCAGAGTTACCGACGACGGCACATCGGCGACCGAGAGATTTTGCGTCTGGTCTTAAGCCGCCTCGGATGTGGATGTCGTCTTCGTCTGGAATGTATTCGGAGAGTTCTGGAACGGCGTCGCGCAACTGGTCGTACGTTTTCACTTGCATCACTGGTTTCCCGCCACACGTTATTTTGTTTCGCTTTTCATCCGGGTCGATGCCATTCAGAGTCGATTTACTCAAGAAGATGTCGACTTCGGTATCCATGAGTTTCTTCAATTTAGTGCCACCAAGACGGTACGTCGCGGCTTTGAGCACTGCTTTTTGCATTGGCGTTGGTTTCTGTTGTTCTTCGTGTTCTTGTTCTTGTTCTTCGCTACTGACACCGTTATTGATACTCTTGCCACTATCGTCGTCCTTGACGCGGTGTTCTGATTCTACTTTTTCTGGCATTACTTTGATTGTCGGTGCGTTCGAGTCTCCTGACGCGGCTACGTTGGCTGACCTTTCGGCCCTATTACGCTTATCTTCTTCACTCTCGTTCCCCGTACTACTACTTTTCTTCTGCCCGTGTGGCCGTTCCGGCGCAATCCTCGGCTTCACCGGAATAACTTTTCTCTCCGTCACGTACTCCACGTCAATCCTTTTCAACCGCTCCGGAATCTCCGGCACCTCAGGTAAGTCCCGAGCGCTCGGCACTTCGCGACGACCTTCAAATACGCCCGTCGCGTCGCCCGCGCTCGTTACGCTCGCTTCACTCAAAGCCGCCATCGCCCTTCTCGAGGCGCCACCAATCAGAAACCTCGGTTTTGGAAGTAGCGAGTGTGTCAACACGTAGTCGTTCCCGTTATCCTTTTCCACCCTAAAATTCTCCTCATCGTCCGCGTCGTCCCTCCTTCCGTCCTCTGTATCTGACACAAAGGCAGACGACAAAACTGGTACAAAATCTCTCCGATTCTTTCTCACTCGCACGTACCTCGCCAGCTCTTTGTGCGCGGCGAGGACTTTCGCTTTTACACCTCCGCCGTCGTCTCTCTCTCCGATCGTCTCCTTTCGTCGTCTGACTCGTCCGCGTTGTCGTTCTCGCTCGTCGTCGTATTGGACCGCTCTGTCCATTAAAAGGAACGAAAAGAAAAGACATCCGCAGAGGAAAACACACACGAGTTTGAAGAGTTGCGCGTCACTAGATCCGAAAAAAAGCCGCCTTCTGTGCCTGTGCCTCTTCGCGAGGAGACGCCCACCAGGAGCAGGCGGTGCGCCGCTCGGGCGGTGCATGGGCGTCCACGCGGGAGTGGCTTTTTTCTGAGGAAATTGTAGATTACTGGTGGGTGGTTCTGCTGTGGTTCTTTTGAAAAAAAATTCGCTTGGGGAACGCGACGACGCATTTTGTATGGCGACTACTGCTACTGCTACAACGACTACGAGTGCTACGTATCTATAACTAAAAGCACATTTTCTTCAAACTCTTCTTGGTGATGCGTTTGGAACACGTCGGACAAGGGCCAGAGTTTGGCACCGCTTTCGTGGACTCACTCGCAAAGATGGCGTTGAAACACTTATAACACGCAAAGTGGCCGCAGATGGACGACTGGAACGGTCGGTCGCACATAGAGGCCTTGCAGTGGTCACAGGAGGTTTTCTTCTTCGGCTTTGACGACGCGGTGCTGGTTTTGGTGTTTATCTTCAGTTCTGAACCATCTCGCGGTTTGGACGGTCTCGCCATGCGTCCGAAAATACCAGTGTCGATACTTTTTTTGCGAGGAGAGGGAGGAGGAGGTTGCGATGACTGCACGAGCGGAATCGCTGTTGTTTTCTCTTCCATTCTCCGTTTCGCTTTCTCTTCAAACGCGTCGTAGGCTTTCTTTGCCGCATCTTTCAACGTCAAACCGATTCCAATGGCTGCCCACAGAGTGGAAGGACCGATGCCTCGTTTCTCAATTTTGCACAACTTCGCGAGTGTTTTCATGGACTCGTGCACCATGGTATCCGACGACTCCGCGCTGACGGTATTTTTCATCGCCTCGACAAACTTCGGAAAGTCTTCCGGCGGGAGCTCAGCGCGTGCTCTTTTGATGAGCTTTTGTTTCGCCAACATCGCTTTGTCAACGTTGGTATGCGTCGTGTCATTTGCATTTCCTGTTCCATTAGCTTTACTACCCCCGACGACTGAGGACTTTATCGTGTTGTCCCTAATGCCCCCAGCTTTGAGTAATCTAAACGCTAAAGACCCGCCACCGCCACCGCCACCACCGCCGCCGCCGCCGCCGCTGAATAAGTTTCTTCTCTCGTTGTTGTCCACCTCGTTCTCATCATTATTCAATGCGTTCATGAGCGCGGACGGTAACGAGGTACCCAAAACCCGTGATTTCTTCACAAATTTGTCTTTTAGTTGTTCACGATTATTATTATTGCTCTTTTTCTGCAGCTGAAGCTTTTGCTGCTGCTGCTGCTGCTGCTGTTCTTCCATTTTTTCGTTCTCGTGTTGGAGGCGCAAAGGCGGTCCTTTACGTTTCTTCTTCTTTGCTGACTTCTCCGCTGCAGCGAGCATAAGCGCACTGTTCGCGTGACCACACCGCTCAAAAAACGCAGATAGACTTTCTATTCCTCTTTCGAACGTATCGAACGTTTGCATCGCCGGTCGGATCCATAAACTTAACTGGTTTTGATGGTTTCGATACGCGAATCGTTCGTCCGCAAAGATGACCGCACCGAAATCATCCTTGTGACGGATGACGCGTCCTAACGCTTGGTTGGTCGCACGCATGGCCGTTTGCGAATACCACTGTTCGCCACTTGTAATGTTACAGTTCAGGTGCGGATTGTTTCGTTTTTGAAGCATAATGGCTGTATCGAGAAATTCGCGCTTGTACCGAACGCGCGCCGAGGCTTTCGGCGCGTAGGGGATGCCAGTCAAAATAACCGCGCGTCCTGCTTTGTCGGCAAAATCGATGCCTTCGGAGACTTTCCCTCTGCAAACGGCAAAAAATATGGCGCCACCTTTAGCGGCTAACGTGACAGCCGTTTCGTCTTTCGCAGCGTCATTATTGTTCGTCAAACCTACTTTACTCCAACTGCTTGATTTTGATCGGTCGAGCGCTTTGTTGAACGACTCGTACGCTTCTAAAAACGCTTCGCTTTCTTTCGGTTCCACGATCAACGTTTTCTTTGTCGTGCGCATGATATCGCTCCAGATGGACGTTCTCATCTTCCAAAATTCTATGCACTTTGCCATGACGCCATAACTCGGGAAGAATACCAAAACGCCATCCGGCGTCACCCGTGCGACGCGTAGGATTAACAAACCAAGCTCATTCTTATACTGTTCGGTATCTCGAAATCGGTAGCTGGAGTTTAAAGAAACCGAATTCGACGGTCCTTTCAGAAACGTGCCGGCCCAAACGTTTTCTTGCGGGATGACGTGCGGATTCTCTAACCGAACCGGGAACGGCGCGCGAAGCTCCGAGGCGAACGAATCCATCGGCGATAACGTCCCCGAGGCTAACAAGAGCGATTTGACGCCCAATTCGCACAGTTCGTTGACTATGACGCCTGGAACCATGCACCAGAAAGACACCGTTGGCCCTTTCTCTTTCTCGTCTTTTTTCTTATTCCACGTGCTGCTAAAATCCTCCTCTGGAGGTCCTACTCGCGAGCGATAACACTCGATCAAACCTTTGTATTTCGCTTCGAACGCGCGTTCGAGGAATTCTTTGACTCTTTCGAGACCAGCGCCTAGACCTTTCCCAATTTCTGCGGCTCTAAACGAGAGTAACGTCGACGCGTCCTCGCATACTTGCGTAATTTGAGAGTACGTGTCCATGTTAATGTTCACTTTACCTAAAAGGTCAAATATGAACCACCCGTCTCTCGAGGACGGTAACGTTTCGCCTTTTCTCACACTCTCTTGATCTTGCGCGCACACAATAGCAATCTCTCTTTCCAACGCCGCAAATATGCCGCGCAACGTTAAATAATCGCTCGCAGTTCGGTTTGGATACGTGCTCTTTTTCATCTCATCATTTTTTTCCCCTTCGGACATCCCCGCCATCCCTTCTTCGTGTAAACTCCAAAACTGAAACGCTTCATCGGCATCTTTAATCGCGTTGGCAATGTGCACAGCAGTCAAGTCCCTCGAAGCGGCTTCTTCGCACGCTGATTCCGCGTTGTGTGCTTCGTCAAAGATTACAATCGACTTTTGCCAATTAATCACGGTTTCATCTAAAGCGCGTCTTCGGACTCCAGCGTCTAAGATGTACGAATACGGCGCAAAAATCACCTCTGCGCCTCGTGTCATCTCTCTCGCTAAAAAGTATGGACACGGACCTCCTTTCTTCTTCCCTTCTTTCAGTAAGTCTTCAACATCCATGATGCACTTTTCTTCCATCTCGTTGTCTTTTTTATTATCTTTTGGCACTTGTCGCAAACTTGTCGCATCCTTTTTGTTCTTCTTCGTCCATCCGTGCCCTTTTCCGTACCCTTCCGTTCTAAACTCCGCATCTCCAAACCCCCCTACTCCTTTCGCGAATGCATTCTTCCCCCACGTAGTATTCTCCGCGATATCGATCCCGAAGGTTTCCTTCATATAGATTCCAACGTTCCTCTTCTTATCGCACTTCTCGCTCTCGCACGCGATTTTGCACAGCTTCTCCGCACCTCTCTTATTTCCATCGCCCATTTTCTTCGCCGCCTCTGCGACCCATTCGTTGACGCACAACTGTTTCCGAGATCCGACGATACTCGCGCGCGGCGTGTACGCCGTGGCTTTCAGCTCGGAGATGACTTGTTGCAGTTGAGAGTGCGTTCGGGAGACGTAGACTATGGTCACTCCTCGCGAAGAATTCGAGTCGTCGTTCGGTGGAGGAGGAGGACGTGCCACGTCGCTGCTCGATTGAAACGGCGGCGGAAACGACGACGACGACGTCCATTTTTGTGCCGGTCCCACCAAAGTCTTTACAGCCTCCTCTGGATGTCGCTTTTGTACAGGAGGGATGTCATCTACATCTCCCTCATCATCATCATCATCGCGTTCCCGCTCATCATCTTCGCCGTTCTCCTTTTCCGTCGGACGTTGGTGTTCCTCCAAAACATCTCTCTCCGTCGTCGTCTTCTTTTTCTTTTTCTTCTCTCCTCTCTTTCTCTTCCTCCGCTCCTCCGCGAACGCTAAACTCGCGCAGAGTAAACACAACGTCTTCCCGGTTCCAGTGGGGGATTCCAACAGCGCGTTTTGGCCGTTGTGGAGCGCGAACAAGATCTTTTCCATCATCACCATTTGGCACGGGTACGGCGCGAACGGGAAGTGGACTTTATACGTGGTGCCATGGACCACGATCGGAATGCTCGGAGGCATTTTGACGATCGATCGATCGATGCAAAAGCCTCCTCCTCCTCTTTACCAATGGAATGAATGGGGAAAAGAAGTGAAGAAAAGAAAAGGAATTTTTGAATCTTTTCTTCATTTTTATCAAAAAAAAGACAGGAGTACGTACATACTAGTAGAGTAGTATCGAACGAGTAGTAGTAGTATTATTGCAACTCGTTCTCCAGATGGGAATATTCGAAGAGAAAGTCGGGTTTACTTCTCTGACACCACCCCCGGACGCTTCCGTACTCGTCTCTGGTCACCGCGTGGTCGAAATAGACGTACGCGCCTTGCTCGTACTCCTCGGTGGAGACTTTCGGTTCCTCTCTTCGCGCGAACCAAGCGCCGTACTTTTTGTGAAACCGCCAGTTGGCTCTTTTCAACTCTCGAGCGGCTAAGTATTGTTGCGGGGTACCTTGTTGGTGGTAGAAGGCGAAGAAGAGAGCGTCGGCGTCTAAGCGTTCGAATAATGCCTGGTTTTCCAAAACTGGGTATAGGTTTTTCCCGGTACTGTCGAGGAGGGTAGTTGGGTAGGAAGGCGGGATCGGCACTTGGGGCGCGCGGCGGACGCGTCTCGTCCAGACGCCATCCGAAGCAGACGGGAGAAGGCGAGAGGAGCCGGATGCTTCGAGGAGGCGAAGACGCGAAGAAGGGTCACCGTGCGCGACCGTTGTTGTTGAGGAGGTACTATTGACCCCGCCTCCGCCTCCTCCGCCTCCTCCTCCTCCTCTCTGCTGTTGCTGTTGTTGCTGTTGTCGTTGTTGTTGCTGTTGTTGTTGCTGTTGCGCCAACGTGGAGTTGACGGTGCTGGCATTGTTTATGGATTGAGCGCTGCCGCTGCCGCTGCCCGATTGCATACCGCTGCGGCGTATGGACGTGGACATTTCATTCAACGATCGTGCGCCTTGACTCGGGTTATCGAAAACTTCATGAGCTGTGAACACCGCGTTGGCGGCTTCCACCGCGGATTGTTGTTGATTTGCATCGGACGATAACGGTCTCGGACCTGGTGGAAACGCTTGTTGCGCGGCGTTGCCATCTTTAATACCTCCTGCTCCTGGTGCCGCGTTGGAATTGTTATTTGGTCTCGGAATGGGTTTTCCCGCGGCGGCGGCGGCGGCGGCGGCGGCGGCGGCAGAACCGCTCCCAACCGCGGCGTTGTTGCCTCCGTTCCCAGATCCAACCCCGTCGGCTTCCAATCCTTTCGGTGCTGGGAACCGCGATCCCCATTGATTTACACTTTGCTGTTCTTGTTGTGCAGCCGCCGCGGCCGCCGCGGCCGCCGCTTTCGGACTCGTCACCGGTGCCGGTGGCACCACTCTCGGTTTCGGTGGTTCAATCTTAGATCCTCCGCTCAAGGCCGTTTGCAACTGCGGCGGTCCAGCAGGAGCATCACCAGATTCCTCGTGTAACTGCTTCACGTTCGTCACCACTTTCACACTTTCCTTCGTCGCTAGCGCTTCCAAATTCAAACTCTCGTACATGTCGCTCACGACGTCAAACTCGTCGAAGTCCTCCTGATTTCTCTCCAAATAATCCTCGATCAAATCCCGTACATCGTCCGCCTCTTCCACCGCCAACGTCTCGTTTTCCACCAATCGCATCATAATCTCCAAATTCAACGTGTGCTCTTTATGTCTTTGCACGGATTCCTCCAATTGTTGCACTTTCTCTTCGTTGGGGTTATTCGTGGTGCTATTCTTCCCCTTTCTCTTGCTTGGTTTTGCCGATTCCAACTGCAACACTTCAATCTCCGCCTCGAACGCGTCCGATTGATTCGACAACTCTTCTACGCACGCCGATAACCATTCTTTCGTCTCTCGTCGTCGCTTTTGTTCCGCCGTTTCGTTTTCCATCTTCTCCAACCCGTGTTTCGAGAACGCTTTCGTCTTCGATTGTCGTTCCACCACTTTAAACCGTTCCATGTCGATTTCGATTTTTCGCTTGTATTCGTTCAGCTGCGTCTTGTCTTTGATCACCGTATCGGCGGACCAGTTCTTTATTTGGTCCCGGAATTTTTGGAGCTTTTTCAATTCCTTTTTCAAGTCAGCCTATATAGAGAGAGGATTCGTAGTACGTAGTAGTACGTAGTAAGAGAGGAACATCGAGCGTTTTTGTCAGCGCTTTTTTTTTGGCCTTTACGACGCAGAGAGGTGTCGTCTCGAAGCGATGTCGTCGTCGTCGTCGTCGTCTCGCCTTGTCAAAGAGAGAACGAGAGAACGAACGAAGAGACAAAAAACCACAACCGTTCTTATTAAACGTTTCTTTCGTCTACAACAGTGTTGCACTTTGACGAGACGCGACGACGATAATTCTCTCATCAAAGAGAGATCCCTCTCTTTCCATTTGGTCTGAAATTGTGATGCACTACAAAGCGCGCTTGTGTTTGCCCGCAAAACACAATGTTCGAGAACACGCAACGGCGCAGAAAGAAAGAATGCACCCAAAGAAGAAGACCACCAAGCCTCGTCGTCGCGGCACAAAAAAACGTCGCAATAAAAAGTCGGCCGAGAGAGAGAGAGAGAGAGAGAGAGAGATCAACGCGCGCATCGTGACAAAACAGTTGTGCGTTCCAATTCCGGGGAAAAAAAGCGCATAGTCGTCGCATGTATGAGTAATAGTACCTCGTATTTCTCCTTCAAACTCTGGTCGCACTCGTGCAAACGGTCGAAGACCTGCTGAAACACCTCCTGCTGCTCGTCCACCTTCCGGAACGTCTTGTCGATCTCCGCCTGGAGCTTACGAACCGTCGCCATGATGTGTGATATAATTAATGACTCAAAGGCGGCGACGCAGAAGAAAATGAAGAGCAGTATTGGAAGAGTTTAGGGTTTCGAGTGGTGTTTGGGACTGTTTTGATGCTATCTCTATTACTGTACAAACAAAGACACTTACGCGACAAAACGCGAAGAAAACATCTCTCTTTCTTTCTAAATGTGTGTGTGCATATACAGTATATATACATATATATATATACACACACACGTGTATGCCCCGTGACGCTTGCGTCTACACTCTCGGTCCCCGGCGCGGCGCCTCGCCCTCCTTCGCTTTTGTACGTCCGCGGCGCGCGGTATCAACTTTGCGGCGTCGAGGAGCGGTAAGACGCTACTCTAAACTGTTTACGCCGGCAGAGTATCACTTTATATATGCGCGCGCGCGAGTATGCGAGATGCGTGTGGCGCAGCATCGACGGGCTGTCATTCTTCCTTTCGAACTCGACGGGCGACCGTTCGTACGCGCGGTCGCCCTTCGTTCCTTTGGTCGGCGTCGCAAAGTCGTTTCGACGACGCCGGTCGGCAAAGTCACACGACACAATTACCCGCACCCGCCATGACCACCGCTGCTGCTAAAGTCTTTCTTCTTTTCTTCTTTCTCGGTGACTTTCTTTTCCAGCGCCTCGACGATATCTTCGAGTTTCGGGAGTCGTCCTCCGGCCGTCGTCTCCGCTATCGTCTCGTCTTCGCACTCGACTCGAAAATAGTCCTCTTCTTCTTCTGCCACGTGTCCATCATCATCATCTTTCTCGTTCCCTCTGACGACGACGGACGGGAACGCGAGTTCGATCGCGTCCGCGATTTCGATGTAGTGGTCGAGGTATTTCGTTTCTGGGTGGTACAGCACGTCCACGTGGAGAGGTTCGGGCGCGTCGAGGCTGTTGCGTCACGCGAACGAGCGTTTTGCGAACGATGGTTTGGATAAAACAAAGCTCTTCGTTGGGGAAAGAATGCCATCATTTTGTCTTCTTTGATACAACAGCGACGACTTCGAGAAGACCCCCACCAGAGGACGAGACGCAAAATTGGCTTTTCCCGAAGACGACGACGTAAACGACGACGAGGAAAAGTACCCTCGAGTGAGACGACCGAGGAGGACCACAAAGCGCTGGTGTCTGCTCGACATGTGTGAGATGATTCGCGCCACTTTTTGTGACGACCAATTAATTTTCGAACGTCTTCTACGCGAGAGATATTATGGACGACGACGACGAGTATTATGAGTATTATTATCGTCGTCAACACGAGTGGACGCTCGCGTCTTTCCTGGCCTTTTTCCTCGTCGTGTTCATTCGCTACGCGATCCCGAACGGCGCGACGATGTTCGCGTTCGGGACGCGACGCAGATTCGCTCGAGACCATCGACTCGCGGGATTGATGCACTTACTCGTGCTCGCGTCCGGCGGGGCGCTCCTCCTGCGTCGACACTACGTGACAACACACCATCATCATCATCAACAACAGCATCACTATCATTTCTGGGTGGTCGCGTACGACGTTCTTTTAGCGCTGAGTGGGATTCGGGTCACGTCATCTGCACTGTCTGATTTTGGCCGATTGCACTCGCGCGTTCGCGACGAAATGTCGGATGCGAAGTCGTCGGGCGTCTTACACGAGACGAAAACAGTGGCGACGTCGGAAATGAAAGAACACTTGTTTTATCAACGGTTGAATCTGGTGCAGATTTTGTACCTGCACTTTTGCGACGCGTGGGAGGAAGACGACGGGCTGTGCATCGTCGCGAAAGCTACGGGACTCGCGCTCGCGACGACGCTCGGTTGGGCATCGCGAAAGCGGTACCCGGTGAATAGTTTTTCGAAGAACTACTCAGGCGGCGGCGGAAAAGGCGAAAATGGAGGGACGTTCGACTCGTTGGAGAACTTTTTATACAGAGCAAAGAAATGGCAGTACGTGTTTTACAAGACGTGTCTGCTACACGGTTTGAACGTTTCCGCCGCGATTGGTTTTGGTAGGAGTAGGAGTAATAGGAGTAGCACGTCCGGCACATTTTTTCAACTGTATTGGTTGTGTCTGAACGCGAGTTACGTGATGGAGTTTTTTTTGCAGACGTTGGTGAAGAAGAAGTACGGCGCGCAGTCGAACGTGTTATTCATGAATCAGTTTTTGATGCTGGTGTCGTCGTTTTCGGCTTTACCGATTGTTATGAATCGGGTACATCCGATTGCTTTTCTCGCGGCGTTTGCGTTGAATTTTCTCAATCGAAAGAAGGAATTGACAAACGTTTGTTTGGCGTTTGCCGCGTGTGTAGCATTCGAAAATAGACATGTATTATTATACAATAGCGCGCGCTAGATTCGTAAGTAGCGCACATGTAATAGTTGTCATAATATTACATCGTCGTCGTTCTCGCAGTACTATTTTATCTACCGTTTGACGAGTTTAATCGCCCTCTCGATCTTCTCTTTTGCTATTCTAATCTCTTTCCTCTCTCTATCGTCTAAGAACCCTCCCTTTTCGTCGTCGTCTTCCCGAAGCATGCGTTCGGCCATCTTCAACAGCCGAACCGCTTCTCTTCCATCTCTCGGCGTACTTCTCAATAACCATCTCGACGCGTCGTACAATTCCTCGATCGCTTCTCTGTTCGTATTTGTCGGCGTCTTCCTTTCCCACTTCGTTCCTAACATCGACGACGACTTCGCCCGGCCCTCGTCGTCGACGACGTCGACGTCCTTCTTTTCTTCTTCGTTTGCTTTTCCCGTCTCGCGGCTGGTGGTCAAAACGTCTTCATCATCATCATCATCATCATCATCATCATCCTCTGCACATGTACCACCGCTGTACACCATTTCCATCGCTCTTTCCCTCGCATTTTCCAACGTCTTCCTCGCTCGCTTCGCGTGTACCGGACACCGTTCCAGCGCCATCTCGAATTCCCCCAGCGCTTCTTTGGGTGCATTTCTTCGCAGCATTTCCAAGCCTTTTCGGAAGTGCGCGTCCGCTCGTTTCGCGTCTCCTCGCGTCGTTTCTTTTTTCGCCGCCGCCGCCGCCGCCGCCGCCTCGTTGTGTACGTCGTGTACGTCGTGTACGTCGTCCTTCGTCTCCTTCGTCTCCTTCGTCCACCACTCTCTCGACGAAGACGTCATCATCCGATTCGTGTCCTTTTCCGCTCTACCCGCTCCATATTGAGAACCACGCTGAGTGAGACCCCCCCTTTTCTTCTTCTTCTTCTTCTCTTCTTCTTCTTCTTCTTCTCTTTTGACGGTCAGCGCGTGCGCGTTCGCTTGTATCCTTCGCTCGAGCGCGACCATCATCGCGTCCGCGTCCGCCGAAGACCGTTTCAGGGACGTGACGACCGTCGTGGACGTTTGCATTTTTCGTTCGTTTTGTGTCCTTGTCGTCGTATAACAACAACAACTCTCGATTTACAATTGTTGTGGTGTCGTTGGTGTCGACCAAAAAAAGTGTGTGTGTTTACGGCGGCCAACACCACCACCACATCACAACCCCAAACTTTTGCGAGCACACAGTGTGTGTGCGCTTTAGTAGTACGCTCGAAGACGCACGAGAGAGAGGAGTTTTGGTGTGTTTAAAAGGCGAGAGAATTTTCCTCTTCTCATAAGAGACCACCAATTGTTTAGGGTTTTATTCTCTTTTTATTTAGGGTTTTAAGAGAGAAAGGTGAGTCCTTAAATGTTACTAGAGAAGAGAGACCGTTTGGTACCATTGCTTACCTCTTTGCTCTATAGGTATTACTATATAAAATAATAGTAGTATCTATTTATCGGAAGCGATAATGGACGAGATACCGACCATCGATCTGTCCCCGTTTCTCCTCGGGGAAGCGGAAGAAGAATGTAAAGAATTTAAAATCGATGAAGCGAAGCGGCGATGCGCGGTCGAGCTCGGGAGGTGCTTCGAGCGATTTGGATTCTGTTACGTCGAAAACGTGGGCATAGAGAAGGAGGACGTCGAGTCCGTCTTTCGAGAGGCGAAGCTGTTCTTCGAAGGGCAGTCGAGAGAACACAAAGAAAGAGAGCTCGTGCAGTGGGAACCGACGACGAACACGGGGTACGCGAAGTACCGAGCGGAAGTGCTGAACGACCAAAGAATGCCAGACGAGAAGGAAACGTTCAACGTGAGAAAGGACTCTTTGTATACAGATCGAGACTATTTCGAAAACGTGAAAAGAAAGAAAGAATGGAAAGAAGTCACGAAAAGGTTTTACGACAAATGCGAGAGGGCGTGCGAAAGCTTGTGCTTGGCGACGGCAGTCGCGCTCGGATTTGAGGAGAAGGACGCGAGGTTCTTCGCGGATACCTTTCGCGAGATGGATTTGTGCACCTTGAAATTTTTGCACTCGATGCCGACGAAACCGAGTTTGGAGACGAGCGAGAACACAGTCGGGAATAGAATGTCGTTGAGAGTGAGCGAACACGTGGACTTTGGGTTCGCGACGTTTCTTTTCCACGATTCGGAATCTTTAGGAAGAGGTTTACAGGTGAAAAAAGCGTCGCGGTTCGATCACGGGAGAGACAATCTCGAGGAAGGTTGGATCGACGTCGCGGCAAAGAGAGGATCGCGGGGGAACTGTTGCATTTTAAACACCGGAGCTTTACTCCAACGATGGACGGGAGATTTTTACAACGCCACGGCGCACAGAGTCATCGTTCCGGACGAGATTGCGGCAATGCAACACAGGTATTCGTGCGCGTTCTTCATGGATCCAGACGGCGAGACGGTGATTAAAACGCCCGAAGAGATTCGAGATAAGCTCATCGAACGAGGCGTAGACGTCGACAAATACCCTCCGCTGTCGTGCGCTGAGTTTTTGAAGATGAAAATAAACGAAATGGCGGTGAAACAATAATAGCGATAGCGAATTTAGTGGTAAACTCATCTAGAAATCCATCCATGTGGGGTATAGTGTTCCTTCAAATTGTCTTCAAAAGGCGTCTTTTTTGCTTCTTCTTTTTTTCGATCGATATAAAAAATACGCGAAGAAAGCGCAAAAAAGGAAAGACGACTACACTACTCATGGCACTCACGCGATCGCTCTTGACGCCGTTCTCGGTGTCCAAGGCGACTGGAGGTTCGTTGCTTCGTCGACGCTGCGCGAGCGTCGCGAGGAGACGCGCGTCGTCCGGGGCTCCGCGCGCCGCCTCCTCTTCCGAAGAAGAAGAAGAACAGATGGAGAAGAAAGACCCCGAACAAAAAGCGCGCTCGGTAATGATGATGCCGCCGAGAGGCCTTTTGAGTCGCTTGATGGGGGAACAGTACGGAGGTGGGAGAGAGACTCGCGCGTTTCTTCTTCGGATCTCCTCTTCTCTGTCTTGTTTGATCCTCGCGAGCGAACGCGAACTCGTTTTCCTCTCTTTTTCTGAGCTTTCGTTTTAGATACAAAAAAAAATACTGATACAAAAAGTGCAAACAAACAGGACTATTTAGCCCGCGTCGCCGAGGCCGCTCAGCGGACGTGCTCTTGAACGACCCGTTCTTACGAGACGCCGACGCCACCATGTCATCTTTCCTCGATTCCATGATCCCTAGGGACACGGTTTCGAACATGAACCAATTCGACTTTGTCGTCGATATCGTCGAGAAGAAGGACAAGTTTCACTTGTCCGGAGAGCTTCCTGGCTGCAACGTCTCTAACGTAGATGTGAAGATTGATAAAGAGAACAATTTGCACATCAGCGCGATGAAGTCCATCAAACACGAGGAAGACGAACAATCTCCGGACGGCACGGTTAAGTGGCACGCGATTGAAAGGTCCTCGGGTAAAGTCGAACGCATTTTTGCACTTCCAGAGGCGGCCGATTCGGACAAAATCAATTGCTCCATGAAAGACGGCGTGCTTTCGATGGACATCATGAAGAAACCCGAGTATTGCGGCGAACCCAAAGAGATGGAAGAGAAGGCGATGAAGAAGATCCCGATCAAAGGCACGTGACTCGTGCAACGGTCGCGATTGTGAGAGAGCAGGCGAGAGACACAAAGAGACAAAAAGAGAGAGACATCAACTTCTTGTAATATTTTACGCACTACATGGAGAAGAAAACGGCACTCTCTAGATACAAAAACCGTCACAAACAAAGCTCGCACGCACGCACGCATCGCATCGCATCGCACGCACGCATCAAACACGCGCCGCCCAATACACGAAGGACGACAATGTCTCTCATTCCTCGCGGATTCTGGAACCCGTTGGGCCAGCCTCAACGCGCCGGCCCTTTAAGCGGTACGCGGTCACACGGAACTAGTTTTGTATCGATACGCGCACACCCAAGGGGGGTGGCCTTTTTGTTGTTGTTGTTTTCGCGCGCGCGCTCAGTCTCGCGGTTGAACGAGGAGTGCTGCTTTTTCGTCGGCGAGAAGGATGAGCACACGTTCTGTGCTTTTCACCGATTTGTGCGTGCGTTGCGGTCGCGTTATTGCGTTTACGCGCTGCTCTTCGCGCGCACAAATGCTGACCTCATGTTTTTATCTCCTCTTCTTCTCCCTCGTGTCTTGTTCTGTGTTCTTTTGAACTTGTCCACCACGCAGGATTATTTGGCCGCCGACGATTTACGCCGGACCCGGTCGATCGCTTTTTCGGTGACGACAATGAACTCATGGCATCTTCATTTTTAGACTCCATGATCCCTCGCGAACACGTCAGTGACATGAACCAGTTTGACTTTGTCTGTGACATTGTCGAGAAGAACGATCGATACACGTTATCGGGAGAACTTCCGGGGTGTAACGTGAACAACGTGGACATCAAGATGGATAAGGATAACAACCTGCACGTTGCGGCGCATAAACGAACGAAGCACGAGGAGGAGGATCAATCTAAGGATGGGCGCATGAAATGGCATGCCATCGAAAGGTCCTCGGGTAGAGTCGAGCGAATTTTTACTCTCCCAGAAGGCGCGGATCCAGAGAAGGTCGAAGCGTCGATGAAGGACGGAATTTTGACGATTGATGTGAAAAAGAAACCAGAGGCGATCGGACAACCAAAGCCGGTCGAAGAAGGAATGAAGACAATTCCGATCAAGGCGGAATGAGGGCGAACGCCGGAGAAAAACTATGAAAAAGGAGAGGAGGACGTTTGCGAAGAAGAGAAGTCCAGAAGGGTGGAGTTTTTCTCCTGGCATAAGCAGAGGAAGGAGGAGGATTGAAGAAGAAGAAGAAGAAAGAGAAAGAGAGAGACGATAAGAACAAACAAACATTTCTAAAACAAACAGACGTGACATGTAAGCACATATACACTCAATTTCTTTAAATATATATTATCAGAAGAGACCCCCCTTTTATTATTCCCACTCGATGGTACTCGGCGGTTTGCTCGTGATATCGTACACCACCCGATTCACCGCTCTGACTTGATTCGTGATTCGATTCGAGACTTCTTGCAAAAATTTCGGGTCAAACGGGTACCAATCTGCAGTCATCCCGTCGTTACTCGTGATTGCTCTCAACCCGACGACGTGACTGTGTGATCTTTGATCGCCTTGCACGCCGACGGATTTAATCGGTAAGTGCACCGCGAAGGCTTGCCAGATCTCGTCGTACAAACCAAACTCTTTGATCGCATTAATGTAAATCTCGTCCACTAACCTCAACGTTTCCAACGCGTCGTTCTCAGTGACGTCGCCTAAGATTCTCACCGCCAACCCGGGGCCCGGGAACGGATGTCTCGCCACAAAGTTTCTTGGCACGTCCATGATTTTTCCTAAACGTCTTACTTCGTCCTTAAACAACACTCTCAACGGTTCGATCAATTCAAACTCGAGCTCTTTTGGTAAACCTCCGACGTTGTGGTGCGATTTAATCGTGTGCGAGTGTTTTTGATCCGACCCAGGCGGCGGACACGATTCGATCACGTCCGGATATAACGTCCCTTGGACCAAAAATTTCGGCACGATACCAGTTTTCTTCTCCACCGTTTTCTTGTACTCTTTGAAGCACTCGATGAACTCTTTACCGATGATTTTCCTTTTTCTTTCCGGATCCGTCACTCCTTTTAACTCGCTCAACATCTTTTCGGTGATGTCCACGCAATCCACTGGCAAGTGCAACTCGCCTTTAAACATCTCCATCACGCGTTCGGCTTCTTTGTACCTCAACAACCCGTTATCGACGAAACAGCAATGCAAACGATCGCCAATAGCTTTGTGCACCAGCGTCGCCGCGACGCACGAGTCCACCCCGCCACTCAACGCGCAAATCACGTGATCGGTATCGCCAACTTTCTCCTTCACGATTTGAATCTGCTCTTCCAAAACGTTTGCCATGGACCAACTTCGTTCGCACTTGGCGATGTTAAACAAGAAATGTTTCAATGTTCGCATCCCTTTCTCGGAATGTGTCACTTCTGGGTGATACTGTAAACCATACAAATTTTTTGTCTCGTGTTCAATCGCGACCACGCACCCTTTTTCGCTCCTCCCGATGCATTTAAACCCCTCTGGCAACACCGTCGCCTCGTCGCCGTGCGACATCCACACGTTTTGCGGTTCAATATCCTCGCCAAATAGTTTCGTGTGCGTCGGAATATCCACCACCGGCATCCGTCCAAACTCGCCTTTCCCTAAGCCTTCCACTTTCCCTCCTAAACAGTGAACGATCAGTTGCATCCCGTAGCAAATACCTAAGACTGGGATCTGCCTTTTCTCGCACTCCTCCCAAAACCCGTCTGGGACGGATGGTGCGCCTTTCACGTGCACCGAGTTCGGGCCTCCGCTCAAAATAATTGCGGTTGGATCGTTCTCTTCGAACACTCTCTTAAAACTCGCGTCTCCGGGGAGTAATACGGAATACACTTCCACCTCGCGCACGCGCCGCGTGATCAACTGCGTGTATTGCGACCCGTAGTCGAGAATGACCACTTGAGACGTGACGGCGTGCGTCATGACGATGATTCCAAAACGAATGGACGACAAAAATACCACTACTAAAGAAAGTCGAACAACAACTCCGCGACGAGAGATCGGATTCTTTCTCTCTCTCTCTCTCTTTCTTTCTCTCTCCCTCCCTTTCGCGCGCGCGCGACACACACACACAGTGAATGAAGAAGGTAAAGATACGCGCGATGGATGGGGCTCTTTTTTTTTTGAAAAATTGAAAGGAAAATATTTTATGAAACGAAGAAAAATTCAAAAAAAAATACGAAGAAGTCTCTATATCGCTTCAATGTTAATAATAATAATAATAATAATAATAATAACAACAACCTTCGTCGATAAATATCGAGGAGAGAATGAGAGAGAGAGAGAGAGAGAGAGAGATGTACCTCGTCTCTTTCTCTCTCGCTCCCCTCCCTTCTCTCTGACGTTGCGCCGTGGAGGAGTAGCGTCAAGGCGTTTTCGCGACGAGATCGCAAAACTCCGTCTTTGCGCGGGCGGACGGATCGACGTCCTCTTCTTTTACTCGGCCGTATACTAAGCACCAACGCGCTTTTTTCTTCTCCACGAATCTTTTCACCGGCGTGAAGGCATGTGTCGCTTTCCATCGGATCAGAGAGACTTTTTTCTTCCAGTAACAATATTGGGCGTCCGCGTCGCGAGCGCCGCGATGGAAAAGGAAGAAGAGGCAGTGGACAAAGACGTAGGCGATGGCGTAGGCGACGCAGGAGTAGATGAATTTGTCGTCGTAGTTATTCATGACGTGCAATGACGACGACGACGACGACGACTGTGATGGTGGAGTTGAAGATGGGGAAGCTATGGTCATGGCGGTTCCGAGATATTTACCGATTTGGTTGGCGTAGTAGTTGGTGAAATACGCATTTTCGATTTTGATCGAAGAAACGACGGCACCAACGATGCTGTCATTCTTAGTGTCGTTCCAAAAAGCGCTCTTCATGCGCAAAGAGAGTTTGCACATAGCGGTAAGCGTCGCCGATAAGAACAACTCGGAAAACGCCTCGTGGTGCCAGAGTTTGTAGCAGAAATTCTCGCGCGCGACTTTATCGCCTGAACATCTCTTCGCCGCGCGGATGTATCTTTCCGCGGTGACTCGAATCGCCGTTTTGACTGATTTCGTAAAGAAGAATTCGTTTTCAAAATCGTCGTCGTCGTCGTCGGTTAATGAGGCTTTGCCTGGCGAGGAAAACAAAGCTCTCGGAGGTACGGAATATTCGACTGCGTCCTCCTCTTCTTTTTCTTCTTCTTCTTCTTGTTTTTCTTCTTCTTCTTCTTCTTCTTCTTCTTCATCGCTACTACTATCTGTAAAACAGTTGTATTTATCGATTAATATACGGCTCGACCCGGGTGAAATCCCATTCGCGGAGGCGTCTAACAACGCTCGAGTGCGTTGGTCGGTACACATCTTCTGCAACCGCTTCGACGCTTCGGAGATAAACACGGCGTTGTCGTCGTCGTTTATTAAATCTGCCGGAGAACTTTTCGGTGTCCTCCCGCATTCAAACTTGGACATATCCGCCGACGGCGACAAAATATCGTTGTTGTTCGGATAATTCCACGAGGCAAACATGGTTCGAAGTAAAGAAAGCACCGGAGACGTCGGAATCGTACTCGACGACGACGACGACGACATTTCCGGCGTGAACGTCTCCCGTACTAAAGGCGTCTCTTCTCCCTCGTCGTTTGTGTCTCTCATCATCACATTCGACGACACAATCTTTTTTGTGGGCATCGGTCTCGACCTCTTCTTCGTCGCCGAAACTACTGTGGCCATCAAGATCGCGTTCGCGTCCAAGCATTTCAATGGAGTTGGGGTCATCGACACGTTGTTGGACAAAAGCGGGTTGGCGGGAAAGACCATCTCTCTCTCTTCGCTTTTTAACGCGTTTCGCACCAATCCGAACGGTTTTTTTGGTGCCACATCGTCAAAATCGATTAAATGGTTTTGGTACGACGTCGAGGGGGTGGTGGTGGTCGTCCCGCCGTTATTATTAAAGACGAACCGATCGCGAGCGGAGTTGTGCAACGGCGCATCGTCCACGCGCGCGTCCACGATCGGACGCATGATTTTTTTGAGGAGTCTATATTAGGAGTTTTAGGATAGAGGAGGAGGAGGTACTCTTTAATACTATGTCGTTTTTTTTCCCCTTTTCATTTTCCCCTCCTTTTTTGTACATAGAGTTATTTAGGGTTTAAGAAGAACAAAAGTTTCTTCTTCTTCTTCTTTGGAGGAGAGACAAGAAAAAGTTTTATTTGGAATCGCAACTGTATTTCCATACACAGCAAAAGTCGCGTCTGGAACTCGTGGCGGAACACGAAGAATTAACCCTATACGGGTGGCAGACGGATGATTTGAGTATTCTCTCCCGTTCAGCTGGTCCCCCGGACAGACGCCTGATCGATGTGATCGTGGACAAATATGGCGGGCATGGCAAGAGTCATCAGCTTTCATCGATAACTACTACTCTCAACTTCACAAAATGGCTTCATCTCATTGAGTCTCGGCAAGAGGGACGATTTGCTTCACGCCTTCGTTCAAGCATTCCATAAGAGCTCTACAGATGTCCGAGGTGTGGTCATCGATATCCCCATGTATGTTGTCTGCGGAACTGAATGGGATCGACAGTCGTATCTCGATATGGCAAGTGGCCGAAATGCTGAAAAACAGATTATTAGTCACGTCAAACTTTTAAAAAAAAGAAAAAGGGAAAGGGAATGAAGAGCTTAAATTTTAGTTTGTGAAAAAAACTAACAAAAAAGTAGGTGTAAGCGAATGGTCTTGGGTTCGATCCCCAATGGCGGTAACTTCAAAGTACCACGACGTTTTTCGACGACGTCAGCCTCCATAGCTCAGCCGGTAGAGCGTTCGCCTCTTAAATTTTTGTCTGCCGCCGCTTGCGCGTGCGCGTTTGGTTTTTTTTTGTACTATAGTCGCGCATTCTGTAGTACGAAAGCGTTTGCTCTTTTTTTTTCGAGCGATGATAATGATTCCAAAAAAAAAAAAAACGTCATTTGAAGTGTTTGTGGGTTGTTGTTGTTGATTATACCTACGTGGTACCTGGTACGTGGTATGGTACATCCTACTGCGTATTAAATTAATTAATTTTGCTACTACTACTACTATAGTACAGCTCTTTTTTTCGCGCCCCCTGTGTGTGATGTGTTTCTGTCTGTGTTTCTTTGAAGCGCTTAAAGCTTCGGAATGAATCGACCTCCAATAATAAATAATAATAATCAAAAAGAACAAAACTCAACCACTGCCTCTTCGACTTTCGTACAAATCTTTTCGCACGTCTCGGCGTCCGAGGCTTCGACGTACACTCTCACGATATCTTCCGTCCCGGACGGGCGGACGAAGGCTCTTTTCGACGAATCAGTGCTACTACTCACTGATGATGATGATAGAATTTCATCGATCCTTTTTTGTAACCCTTTTGGTTTTGAGCACTTCCTCTCGCTGTCGAAACATTCAATCACCGTTCGATCTTTTACCTTCACTTTGGTTTGTTTCGTAGGCAAATCGCGATACATCGCGTGCCACTCCGCGAATGGCATGTTGCCTTTTATCCGCAAAATGCCTTCAATTAATAACACCGAGCTTATGGCGTCACCAATGGCTGGATTTATCGTTTTAATCGTCGCTTTT
>VIAT01000031.1:0-29544 GCA_009618095.1 Bathycoccus sp. SAG2 | reverse complement strand
AAAGAAGGTGAATTGAAACAGAATTGTAAGTTTAGAGCACAGAAGAGAACGGGCGGTGGGTATTTTCACTTTTACAACATTCGCGATTCCGTGGAGATAATGTTACGGCCATTTGAAGATATGTCGACGAGCGAGTTATTGGAGGAAAACTGGGGGGTCTGGGAGTTCGCCTCGAGATTGTTTCATCGCGAAGAACGAACAAAGATAAATAAACGGTTAAAAGTGTACCACAATAAGAAATGTATTTTCCGAAGACGTGCATTGATGGTTGGTTTTGAACAGTTGGGGATTCCTGCGAAGTTCTTGGACTCGGAGAAGTACAAAAACGTGAGAGAGTTTATCGAGTTTGGCGAGGGGCATGTGGTCGGAGCGAGGAGTAAGAAAAGGGAAATTCTAGTGCGAAAAGTGCTCAAAGAAATG
This sequence comes from Bathycoccus sp. SAG2, assembly GCA_009618095.1. Lineage (NCBI taxonomy): Eukaryota > Viridiplantae > Chlorophyta > Mamiellophyceae > Mamiellales > Bathycoccaceae > Bathycoccus > Bathycoccus sp. SAG2. The sequence goes on along the minus strand of VIAT01000031.1, from coordinate 29,124 downwards.
TTCAAAGAATACAAAGGAAAGAATTTTAAAAAATGCATGGAAGAAAGCGCCTTGCGTTTCAACGAAGTGAAAACGACTGTTTTGAACGAGATCGAAAAATTGGAAAACGACAAGGCGCTCGGAAACCGAGTTTTTCAGATGCATTCTGCTCCAAAAGAAAAAACTAACGCGCCCGTTGCCGCCGTTAAAAAGAGTGGTAAGAAACGCATTAAGAAGGAGGAAATGTCGGAAGAAGAGTTGCCACGTCCCGTCGCGAAGAAGGTCAAGAAAGAAGAAGAAATGGTCACACTTCTTAATAAGACAAAAAAGAAGAAGGTGAGTTCCAAGACTTTGCCACGGGTCGTATCTGCACCCTCGGAACCATCGACTTTGCCAGAACCAAAAGTGCGAATGTCATTGCGAGTAAGACGACCGAGCGCGAAGGCTTCTGCTGCTGTTGCGGCGGTGGCGTTACCATCGTCATCGCAGCAAGAGAAGACAAAGGGTGCGAAAGGGAAAGGGAAAGGGAAAGGGAAAACCAAAACAAAGGGTAAGAAAAGGAATGGGAAGTAAATCGAACGAGCGCTGTAAACTCGTGATATAAATTTTTTAATCAATGTTTATTTCAATAACAACGCAAACACCCCCACCTTATAACAACCCTCTCTCTCTCTCTCTCTCTCTCTCTCTCTCTCTTTTACTTTACTCCTGATTATCGCTATCGTCTTCTTCATCCGTCGAAGAAGTCACCGCTGAATTAGATGCCGTTTCCTCACTGTCGTCGTCTTCGTCCCATGCTGAATCGGGATCTTGGTCATCCGTGGAAATCGCGCTTGTAATGAACGAGCTCACACTCGCGCTTGGTACGATGGCGTCGACATCCGCGTTTTCATCATCGCTATCATCCCAAGCTTCCGGTATATGCTCCCTTTGAACGAGTTTCGATCCGGATTCAATGCGTTGTATGCTCGTGTTTTTGGTGTCGTCTGCCCACGCCGACGGAACGAGCATCGCATTTTCGGTGACGGTTTCGCCAATGCCGCTGCCACCGATTTCGGCATAAGAACTCATACCAATAGTAGCTAAACTGTTCGCGGCGTCAGCATTCGTGGCAGATAAGCCACAGATCAAACCATTCTCGCCTGCCCAGGTTAACCATGGTCCCCAAACCTCTGGTTCTCCTCGCAAAGTTCTCAGGTGTCCGACAATGATCAAACCTCTTCTCGCTCTGGTCAACATGACGTTCACGCGCCTGCGATCGGCCAAGAAACCGACATTACCCATCAAGTTCGCTCTCGTGCACGAAAACACGATGACTTCCTTCTCTCGGCCTTGAAAACCATCGATAGAACATACTTCAATGGCGGCTTCAGAATCCGGCGCTGCTGGCGCGTCAAATCTTGTTCGCTTCCCCGCATTGGGTTGCAAAAGTTTTTTGATAGCTCGCACTTGTGCTGCGTACGGCGAAACGATGCCAATATCGCACGCTAAAACTTCGTGTTCAGCCATCAATTTCTTTACCAGCGTTACAACTTTTTGCGCTTCAATCATGTTCGTTTGCGAGGCACCGTCTGAACGTTCTTCCCCTTCCGCGCAATCAACAAACGCCAACGGTACCGCAGGTACTGGCCAATCGAAACCTTGCGGCGCCCGTCTCTGTGAAGGAGGCGTTCCGGAAAGTAACTCGTTGTTGTAAAACTGCTGAGATGGGAACTTTGCAATCGCCGGGTGCATACGATACTGAACTTTAAGCATAAACGTTCGAATACCACGCGAAAGCATTCTTTCAAAGAGACTCGTTCCAAGACCGCGTTCGTCCGCATCGCGAGAAATAATCGTCGGCGGCAACTGGTTTTGATCGCCGATGAGGACGATTTGTTTACAGCCTTTCGTTATGGGCACAACCGTCGCTGGTTCCGTCGCTTGAGTAGCTTCATCGATTAGACAGGCAGCAAAAGAATACCGTTCTAGAATATCGCTGCCGGCGCCAGCACATGTCGCGCAAATAACTTCTGCACGTCGTAAAACTCCATTGATAGCTTGGTATTGTTGATCTTTCGACATGTTCGATCCAGGCTCGATGCCAGCGATGGATTCAACCATAAATGGCATCAAATCTTGACGCACGGCTTCCGGACGACCAATACGCGCGACACGAACCCCTGATCGCGACAAACCGTCGACTAAGTTATCCACTGCAATATTCGAATCAGACGTACACAGAATCGGCATTCTGCGGCACTTCAGCCACATTTGCACCAACGCAACCGCGGTATGCGTTTTACCCGTACCTGGCGGACCTTGAATCAACGTGACGCGTTGGAACAACGCCGCTCTCAAGGCTTCGTGCTGCGACTTGTTCATGTGCTGCATAGCTGGGATATCTTGAGCCATATCGAGCATGCGTTGCTTCGTAGCCGCGTGCATAGTTTCTCCGTTCAATTCAGCCGCACACAAATCTGGAATGGATTCGATGGCCTTCTTGTTGTTATCCCATCCGGCAAGTAAAATATCACGAATTTCTGGATCGACTCCGGCTTTGTTGCCGACTGGGCCCTTCATCTCCATCAAATCTTGCAATGCGTTCAACTGACGTAAGTAACTCGTTCTGTTCGCCAACTTGTCCACGCGCCAACCAGAACCGGAAACGCTCGGAACGTCTCTCGGATCAACACCAAGCAAACGCACGGCGATGTTGTTCCCAAGTTGACACACTTCGGCTTCGTACTCTTCAGCGGCACTGTAATTGTAACTTCGTCTCGCCGGTCTTTCGCTTTGCTCCATAGATACCGATTTCTCCGTACTCTCGCCAGCCGCTTCGAGCTGGGCTTTAGAATGTTTCGGCAATTCACCCAGCGTCATGATATTCTTCGTGGCGGAAGTTCTCGAAAGCAAAACCGCGTCGCCCTTCATGAGATTCTTCTGCATCTCTGCCGCGAGCACAGGGATTGTTAAACCAACTTGTCCCGGTTTACGCAATGTTTCCAAGCGAACGTCCATAGCGGCAAGACCGTTTTCTTGCAATCCAAACGCCGGCGCGTTTGCCACGCGATCGAGCGTTTGTAAAGCTTCTTCGAGAAACTCTTGCACGATGAGTTTTGCAAAGTGAAAGTGATAGTTTCGAACGCGTCTATCTTCGTAATCGATAACGTACTCCAGAGCAGCGAGCAAATCAGCGGTATCCATCGGGTTTGAACGTTGTGGTATCGTCTGGAGTAAGGAGGTAAAATTTCGAAGCGAAATCTTCAAACCTTTACTCTTCGCGTACTCAACGACCCGCAAACCGTCTTGAATCGCCGCCGTCTTCACGCACCCGGCAACCAAAACTCTGAAACCATCGACGTCGATCCCACCAAAATCTCTCTTGGCGTAAAACACATCCAAAGCTCCGTTGATATCGTTGGATTCGAGAAATCTGCGAATCTCTCGACCCGTTGCTTGTTGCTTTTGTTGCTCAGGCGTGAGTTTTGGAGGTGCCGGTTTCTCTTTCTTTTCCTTCTTCGAGTGCTTTTGCGCCGCTTGCTCCTCGGCGAGCGAGGCGTGATGATTCGGGCTCGAGCGTCCACTCAAGCTCGTGTGCCCAAACTGCTCGCGATGATGCGAGGCGCCGCCTCGAATCAAACTCGGATCGTTGCGATCGTAATCCGGATCTCCTCTCGCTTCGTCGTACGTGATTGCCTTCTTGCCTAATGGCGACTTTGTCGATACCTTTTGCGCGGTTCGGGATGATTTTCTACCTTCTCGTTGCGAAGGCGGAACGTATGCTCCACCTTGCGTCTTCCCTCCCGATTTCTTCTTTTCCGTGTTGGTAGACGATGGGTCAACCGAGCGTGGCGGCGGAGGTGCACCCGACGGCAGCGGGGGCGGCGCGATCGGTTGCGGAGCTATCATCTTACGAGTCTCTCGAGGTTTTACAATGCTTTTTTTCGTCGTTTGTTCTGGTTTTATCGGCGATATCGGCGGTCTCCCGAGCGGCTGAGGAATTCTCATCGTTCCCTCTGCGTTATCGGCCAACGATAACTGCGACACTCCATCGTCCAACGTTTGCTCTTTTTTCTTCTTCGGTTGCTTTTTCTTTTTCGGTTTTGCTGCTTTCTGTTGTGTTCCCTCCGGTGCTAAAGCGTCGTGAAAAATATCCCCGCTCGTGCTTCCATCGCCGGCTTTCTCCGCCTCCGCTTCCCCGTTCTTCTTACTACCTTTTCGTCCGTTGTTGGTATTACTTCCTTTTTTCTTTTTGTGTTGTGAATGATGCTCTCCGTTAGTCGCAGCGTCGCCGCTGCTTCCGTTGTTGTTACTATTTGAGTGCAGCTCGACATTATTCTTCGATTTCGAACCAACCTTCTTCCCACCGATACTCCCGGGTACGATTGGTTTGGGAAGAGGTACGCCAGACTTTAATAACGAACCTGTGGCGACAGAAGCTCCACCTCCTCCAGTACTCGTACTCGAGTTCGTCTCTCGTCCTGCCAAATTCTCTTTCTGATTGTTATTATTAATCGAAGAAGTCGCGTCCACGTGTATTGTTTGATTCGATCCGCTTTCCATATACTCGTGCGTTGAATCTGTTTTGATTTTTGATTCGATTTTATAAAATGAAGAAAGTGTAAAAGAGTCGAGAGGTCAGTCAGTCCAAGTCTTTGTCTCGTATTTGAAAAAACGCGCTCTTTGTCCTCTCCGTCTCTCTGTCTCCGTCTCCCGGTGTGCACAACGCGCGCAAAGACAGAAGACGGAGAGGTTTAAGCGATGCGTCGATCACCAGTCTCGCGAAGCGAAGCGACCGCCGGGGGGGGAGGGTGTGTCTTTCTTTCGCTCGAATCGAGTGCGCGCGCGCGCGCGAAAGGAAGGCCGAGATTGCCGTCTCCGATCGAGACGAGTCGTCAGAGCCACACCTTTCGCGGCGGCGAACGCATCGACGACGACGACGAGAATCGAAGACCCTCCTCCAAAAAAAAGTAACACACAGAGCGCGCCGCAAAAGCAATCGCGATGATGATGATCGTCCGTCGCACCTCTTTCTCTTTCTCTTTCTCTCTCGGTCGAAAGGTGCGTGAGAGCTTCTTCTTCTTTTGTACGTTCTAGGCGCGCGCGAGTGACAATCGACACGCAAGACAGTCGTCCAAAGATGATGATGAAACGTCCTTCGTCTTCTTCTTCCCAAGGAAAAAATAATGGAGAGTAGAAATAAAAGTGACGACAGAAGAGGCGTACAGACTTTATTAGTACGAGGAGTCGGAAGACTTTCTTTTTTATATTATCGGACCAAAATGTCGAACAAAAAAAAAATGAAAAAAAAGGCACGATGTGGAAATCGATGAATTTATTAAATCGAGAAAACAACAACGCACACAATCATCATCATCGTCTCATCAAAGTAGATGATAAAAAATAATAAAGTCGAAAAAAATACGCAGATGAAAAGTAAAGCACGGCGCATCACAACAAAGCTCTACACGCGCACACACCTTTGAGCGGCGGTATTCCTTTTCTTTTACCTCGAGTCGTCGCTCGGGTCTTTTTCTTTTCCTTGTCGTTCTCGTTCTTTTTTTTCCGCGGCGATCTGGTCTTCGATCCACTTGAGCGATTCGGGACAGGTCGCGGTTTCCGGATCTTCGGGTTCGCTGTCGATGTCTTCTTTGGTTTTGTCTTCGTTTGGACCTCCGTCGGAGTGCGAAGGTTTCGTGCCGTCGTCCCAGTGCCAACCACCGGATTTGTTCAAGGTTTCTTCTTTGAACATGTTGTCCAACGTGGTGCCGTTGATGCCTCGTTTTTCCAACTCGCGGTACGACTCGGCTTTGGCTTTCGTGATAAAATGCGTCGGATCGTCATCGATGGGATGAATCTTTTTCGGATCGAAGCCGAACCATTCGCCACGTTCGTTAATTTCTGGATACTGATGAATTTGTTCCATGTACAACCTGTGTTGCGTCCACGTGCATCCGATGTTATATCGATACGAGACGCCGTCTTTGTACCCGTCGGCTTCGGTTAATCCTCCGTTCGTTCGACAATAGTGTACCAAATCGGAAAACTCTTTCCTATTAGCCACGGTCCACGGATTTTTCGGTCTCGGTTTCGGACCTAACGACCCGTCTGGTTGTCTGTACATTTTCGGAACGGCTAACATTTTCCTAATCAACCGTTCGTTCGGCAGCGGTTTGCCTACCTCGCTTTCCCACGGGTAAGGGAGCTCGGTGCCCTCGGGACATCGTTGCCTCGGCGGGTGCGCCGGGACTGGTTCGTATTCAGGCGCTGGCATCTCCCCATCCTCCGGTTTCCACCGTATCAAAACTTCCGGGTTGATGATTTTATCTCGTATGTATTTCGGCATGGCATCGTACAACTCTTTCCCAGTTTTCCTTCGTCGTCTTCCCGAAGAAGCAGGCGTTTTTTTCGTCGCGTCCTCGTCGTCGTCGTCGTCGTCGTCGTGTAGTTCCTCCTCCTCCTCTTTCTTCTTCAAAAACGCGTCCAACCTCGGCATTCTCCTCTTTCGTCGTCTTCCGAGGAGGAAAAGAGAGAGACAGAGAGACTCGAACGACGCGAATATACTACTACTACTAATAATAAAAGCGTTTACCGTTCGCCAAAGTCTTCTTCTTCTTCGAGCAACGGGGGCGCTTTTGTATGTATCACACCCACCCGCACGACTTTTTTCTCTCTTCTTCTCGCGTATTTTTTTTTTCTTTTTTTCTTTTTTTTTTTTGATTTTTTGATTTCTTTTTCTTTCATTCATTTTTCATTCATCATTGGACACACGAACTTTGAACCCGAAACCTTTTTTTTTTTATGTTTGAGAGTTTTTGGAAAATCATCATCATCATCATCATCATCATTATATCATCGTCTCTCGTCGTCGTCACTTTTATAGAGTAGTATAAAGGTATATACACAAATGAAGAACGCGTCGTTGTGTGACTGAGGGAACACACAGGAGGAGGAGGAGGTGGTGGTGGGACGTCGTCTCTCTGCTGCTGCTGCTGCTGCTTTGGTTTTTGTTCGTTCTGCGAAAGAGAGAGATGAGGCGATTCGAAACGATGTCGTCGATGCCTTTGACGGGGGACTTTTGTGGTGGACACAAGGGAAGAAGACACTTTCGAAAAGGAAGAAAACTTTGTCGACTTTATTACGTGGTAAAGGACCACGCAAACAAGAATGCATCGTCGTCGTCGTCGTCGCGTGACATCGTCGAGACTACCACCACCACGACGACGAGAAGGGCGACCGCGCGACGACGACGACGACGACACCCCATCATCATCGCGCGTGCCAGAGCGTTCGATGACGACGACGACGACGACGATGACGACGACGAAGAAACGTCGAACACCACCCGCGGAGGAGGAGAAGGGATCGAAAAGTGGACGCCCGATGAAGAAAAGTTCTTCGTGCCCAAACCGTTATCGGCGGAAAACAAATTGGAAGGTTTGTTACCGAAAGATAACTACGACGCGCCGGTGTCGGACGAGGAACGGTTTCGGAATTTATTCGACGCGGAGAAATCGACGATCGATCCGGAGAGTTTAAACGAATACGGAGAAAGGATAGAGCAGGAAAAATGGTATAACATAGGATTGAAGAAGAACGTCCATCCGGCGGCGCGTTTCCTCTTGAAACCGTTTACGAGCGCAATCGTGCGAAGAGTCGTCGCGTGTACGGGGATGTTGACGGTGTTGAGAGCTGGGTACATAGGCCAATCTAGGTTGTTCGATGCGTCGAAAGTTGGGAGCGTGACGCAATCTGCTGGGCCAATCGCAGATGTGGCGAAAAAACTAATGGAAGATCCATCGTTCGCGCACATGGGTGACGTGCTCGGCGGCGCCAGGCAGGTTACCGAACACGGCGGGGTGACTATATTCCATTTAGGTATAGGACCGTTCGTCGCTGGGAGCATTATCATGCAAGTGTTAATGGCCATAGACCCACAAATGAAAGAGATGAAAAAAGATAGAATGGGAATGGAGAAGTTGAAACAACAAGGACGGTATTTGACGTTGATTATCGCGTTAATTTTAGGAGCAATTGAGGCGCACAAGTTGAAATATTTATGCGCCATGTCGATTCCGGCTTTTTTGTATTACGCGACGGCGACGTGTTTCTTTGCCGCCGGGGCGATGATTATCACGTGGGTCGCACAAGAAATTACCGATTACGGGATTGGTGAAGGGAGCGGTATGATTATCACCATGTCCATTTGCGCGTCCTACGCGTCGACGGTGAAGAATGCGATATTCGTAGAAAAAGTAACGAGTGGCGGCGGGACGGCAGCGGCAGCCGCGGCAGCGTTCGTCTCTTCCGGTGGGATTTTGGAATCTGTGAAAGGTTTAGTGATGAACCCGGCGTTCTTGACAATTTCAGGTTTTGTGATTTTGTTAACGTTTGCATCCGCTTTACTCAACGAAGGGACATGTAAAATCCCTCTGCAATTTTTCCAAGGCCCGGACGCGTCGCAGTTACCGAAATCCGCACAATCCGAATCGTCGGAAATTCCTATTCGCGTCAACCCAGGTGGTATGACTATGCTTATCGCGTTTAGCATGTTGTGCGGTTTCTTCCGCGAACAAATCGCGCCAGCCATGCCAGCCGCATTCGGGAAGACTTTAATGTCTATTTGCGACCCGACTGATATCGGTTATTACATTTTCTTATTCGTCTTTTGCATAGCGGGTTCATACATCGACGTACAAAACACGCCAAAAGAAGTCGCGGAATACATCACAAAAATAGGCGCCAGAATACCAAACGTTCGTCCAGGCGTACAAACCGAAAAGTATTTGCGCGATTTACAAAACGGTGCGAAATTCTTTGGCGGCGTTTTGTTGGGATTAATCGCGTGCGTGTGTTCCATCGCGGACGAATACGTGAGAGGAACGTACGGAGTGAACGTTGGGTTTACGAGCATGTTGATTTGTACGAGCACGATGCTATCTTTGAAAAGACAAATCAGAGCGTTAGGGGAGGTTCCGTCCATGAAAGTTGTCTTGAAAGAATTATGATTGATTGATGTTCATCTATGTATCAAGCGTTTCTCTCCCCGTTTTATTTACACATAAACTTTTTCAGTTCAAAGTGGTGCGCGTGGTCGCGCTCGCGCTGCTATTGCTTCGCTATTGCTACGTATTAAGCATCTCGCGTGCTGTATGCTTCCTCTATTTCACTACATATAAACTCTTTCTTCATCAAAAGATCCGCGCGAACATGATTTTGACTCGCTCGTCCACCCAATCGTATAATGCGAGTCTTTTGGATTCAATCGCCTTCGCGTGTTCTTTCATCTCTCCGTTTTTTACTTTATTCGCGATTTTCATAAACATAGCCCATAACGTCCCAATGACTGTTCGGGTAACGAATTGAATGATAGACACGGGCACGTACGAAATTTTAGGATCGATGTTAAAAATAAACGAAACAATCATCTCGTCTCCGTGTATTTCTCTCGCTTTCTTCCACGCGTCTCCTTCGCTCGGAATCGCTCGAAACAAAAACCCGCCGTGAAAATCCACCCGCGTGCACTGGCCAAACTTGTGGTCAATCGCCGGCACTCTCTCGTCGTCTTCGCAATCGCAACTGTTCAACAAAACAGCAACCACTCCACTCTCGTCGATATCGTCGAACGCTAACGCGTCCAAAACCACCTCTCTCGTCGAAAACGGCCACGGACACTCCACCGTCACGAGTAAAAGCTGCGAACATCTGCCGCGTTGGTCCAGCTTTTCGGTTCTCGAAAATTTCAATTTAGGCATCGTCCAGGATGGTAACCAAGACGCGTACAATTGACTTTCGTTTAGCGTCGCTAACACTGGAACCAACATGTCTCGTTTGATCGACTGATCGACTCGCACGATCAATTTCGTATCGTTTTCGATCGTCTTGTAATAAATTTTCGTTTGCTCTCTAGACTTTTGCGACGACGACGACAACGAACTCGTCAGAGAGAAAGATAACGATTTCTGCGTTTCCCAAGACGCATCTTTCTCCGCGTCTTCTCGCAACATGTCCATGAACGACTCCGACTGCTTGGCTTTTTGCAACACGTACGCGACCAGCCGCTCTTTCTCTTTCTCTTTCTCTTTCTCTTCTTCCTCTTCCGAAGTCGTCGTCGTCGTCGTCGTCGTCGTCGTCGTTTCTCCTCCTCTTCCTTCTCGACGACGATGATGATTCTTCTTCTTCTTCAGATGCATTTTTGCGTCCCGAAGCAATCTCGCCGATTGCAAAAGCCGGTCGTCTTTGAAATGACGCAACGCGACCGTTCGAGGAGATCCCATTCGAGGAGATTCCGTCGTCGTCGTCGTCTCCTCCTCCTCCTCCTCCTTTTCCTCCTCCATGATGAGTAGTATTCCGTCTCGAAGTTTTTGACGGTCCTCCTGTGTAAAGTCGTGTGTGTGTGTGTGTGCACAATCCACTCATCCAAAAAACGAAAGAAGAAGAAGAAGAAGAAGGAAAAAACCCCCAAAAAAAGAAATAAAAAAGAAAAGAGAGAAATAAGAGAAGAAAAAGAAGAATCGAGTATTGTCCATGAATTATATATGTAGGTAATTATTGTCAACAACACAAAAAAAAAGACGTGTGTCCACAAATAGTAGGTACTACTCCTACTACATACATACCTACTTACGCGATGCACAACAACACCGCGCTGCTGCTGCTTTTTTGCCACCGCGTTGTTTTGGCGGCGGTTTTATGAAACGATGTGAAGAGGACGATGACGATTGAAACGACGACGACGACGACGACGACGACGACGAAAAGGTGTTGTGTTGGACGAGAAGAAAAGCGAGGACGACGGAAAAGGCGGCGGCTTTTGCGCGATGATGATGATGATGATGATGATGATGAAGAAGAAGAAGAAGAAGAGACCGAAAGGCCTCCGCCGCCGACGTTCGCGTACCGCGCGCAGCTGCGGTGCGCGAAGGACGGGTGCGACGCGTGCGAGAGAAAGATGCGGAACGCCAAGACGACGACGAAGATGGTGCGATTAAAGCGACCGGAAGAGTGCGAACGGTTCAAGACGTTTCAAAAGAAGAAGAAGAAGAAGACGCTTAACGGCCAAGAAGAAGAAGAAGAAAAAGAAAAAGGCAACCACATCGGACTGTACGAGAAAGGCGACCGGATCTTAACCGTCGGCGATGGGGACTTGACGTTTTCCTTGAGCGTCGCGACGCGAGTCGGAACCGCCAAAAGAGACACTTTTAATAAGGACAACATGGAGACGACGACGACGAAGAAGAAGAAGAAGAAGAAGAAGAAGATTAAAGTCATCGCGACGACGCACGAAACGAGAGAGAGCTTAGAGAGGACGTACGGGAGAGACGCGGTACGCGCGACGCTGAAGGAATTGGAGAAATACGAGGACGTCGTGGTGTTGCACGGAGTGGACGCGGCGAAATTGAAAGAGAGCGTGATGGACGCGGCGAAGAAGAAGATGAAGAATACAAAGAACACGACGACGGATGCGGAGACGGGCGACTTTCTGAGACGAGTCAAAAAGTGCACGGAAAAAGGTTTCAATAAAATTGTCTGGAATTTCCCGTGCGTTTCGAGGGAAGAAGGGAGCGGCGAGGCGAAAGACGGGGCGAAACAAGGCGCGGATGGGAGAAACCCAGGCGACGTGGAGTTGAATAGAAACCTGACGTTGACGTTTATCGCGAACGCTGCCGCCATGTTGAAGAAGAATAACGACGACTTTAACGACGACGCTCAAGAGTCGAAGAAGACAAAGAAGAAGACAAAGAAAAAGAAAACGTGCGCAGGCGAAGTACACGTGACCCACAAAGTCGGCATGCACCCGTCTTCCTGGAACGTTCCATCGTTGAAAGCGACAACGCTCGGTCCATCGAATGCGCGTCGCAAAGCGCCGGTCGTTCGAGCCGTCGCCTCCGTTTTCTTCGACCGAATGGTCTACCTTCCGTATAAGCCTCGAAAGGCTTTGGTCGCTAAAAGCTTCTCCATCGCCGACGCGAAAACGTTCATCTTTTGCGTCGAGGACGAGCAGTTTTCTTTCGAGCGTTGGTTGGAACGCAGACGCGACGTGCTCGAACAACTGTCGTCGTAGTCTCCTCGTTGTAGTAGTAGGTACCATTGGTGATACTTAAGTAGTAAGTACTCTTTATTATCGTTTCCTTCTTTTCTTTTCAAAACAGATTTTGTGCGTCTGTTTTAAAAAATTATTTTATTATTAAAAATGTCGTGTGGTGTAACACTAAAAAAACGACACCCAAAGATTTTTCTCGGCAGAACAAAATCGTCGAACACGTAGTACTAGTAGTGTTGTCTTTGCGATATCGAGTGGTCGCGCGCAGAAAAACACCACGAAGAAGAAAACCTCCTCGACGTGAACGCTTCCAAATACTACCGCAAAAATGTCGTTCCTTTGCGCGCCGTTCCGAGATTCTGCCAAGATGGGTTCGTCGGTCTTTTCGTTCGAACCGTCGATGGAAGAGAAGCAAAAATCGATGCTCGAATCGATTAAAGAGATGAACAATTCTGAAAACGGTTTCGACGCGGTGATCGTGTGTTGTTCGACCGAACACCAAGCCACGTATTGGGGAGAACGATTGATGCAAACGCGAGGGTCAGCGTGTAAGAAGGACGCGTTGGTGTACGCCGTGTGCGAAGACTGGGCGAAAGACGGAGCCGGGAATGGATTGGGCACTTTGTATGCGTACTCGAAAGCGAAACAACAGGCGCAAACAAAAGACGGGAAGGATCTGGACCAGATTTTAAAAGATGGCGGGTCGGTTGGATTGTACCACACGGCTGGAAAAGGAACGCGGTTAGCGCCGTTACCAGGAGCGGAGAATAACAACAAACCAGGGGTGAAATTACCGTCCGTGGTGGAAGTCGGCGGCGAGCAGAAGAATTTAACCATCCTCGAGGCGGTGGTGAGACAAACGAACAGGTACGCGCAAGAGAGACCAGGCAGAGTGTCCGTATTTTGGGGAGACCAGATTTTCATTCCGTCTGCGGGACACAACAAGTCTGGCACGCACCACGCGGATATTCTGGCCGTCATGGGGCCCATGCCAAACGAAAAGGAGTGGAACGAAAAAGGGTTCTCCAATTACGGGTTGATTGCGGTGAACGGAGAGAACGAGGCGACTCAGGTTGAAAAAGTCAGCCACGCGACCGCGACGGAGTTGTTGACATCGTTCGGCTCGGTAAAACAAGTTGGCCCGAGTTTAGGGTCATTCTCTCTCGGGCACGAAATGTTAAGTTTGATGTTGAGCGAGTTCGAGAAAGAGTTAGCCGGGAAAACCGCCAAGTTTGATTCCGATCCGCACTTTTGGATGCCGTTGACGATGACGAAAGAGAACTACGCGAAGATTATGCAAACGAAGGATGAGACGCAAGAACAAGCGGAAGCGCACCACGACCGCATGACCAAGTTCAAAACGACTTTGTTGGAGCAGTTCCCGGAGAAGAAGTTGTTTGGAGCGGTGGACGTTGGTCAAGGCTCGTATTGGTGGGATTACGGCTTGTTGAAGTTGTACAGAAAGAACAACTTGTTGGTGACTGGCGACGATGCCGAGGCTGAGGCGTTGAGGCAATATTTGAATATCCCGAGTCGCGACGTGAAGTTGGAGAATTTTCAAGCCTCCATCGAAGATGAATCGAACAAGTCGGTCGTCGTCGCGTCCACGGCTAAGAGCGGTTCGGTGAAATCTTCCGTCGTGAGTAACGTCAACTGCGGTGACATTCAAATCGAGAACTGCTTGTTGGTCAACGTCACCGCGAAGAAAATTAGAGCGTCCAACGCAATCATCTATAACGTCGTCGATGATAGCGACGACGGGTTGATTTTGCCAGACGGCCAAGTGTACACGAACGTGTTCATGCCCAAGTCCAAGGAGAAGTTAACGATGACGAGTACGGTTTCTCAATGCGGTGGGAAAATGTTCAAGATTAAAATGTCCACAAATCCGTACTCTTTCAACGACGTGTACACGATGAATGGTGAAACGGATGTCAGACAGGCTTACGCGATGGGAGACAAAGCGCACGCGGGTTGCAAAAATAAAATTTGATGATCTTTAAAACGAGTACGAGAGAGGGAGAGAGAGAGAGAGAGAGTTTACATTTTTGCGTTTAATAATTCACCATTACTACGATGATACGTACTTGCTATGCAAGAATATCAATGCTAAATCCTCTATTCTATCACGTATACTGAGTTGCTGTGCGCTGCGCTTATCTAATATACAACAATTTCACATTTCTTCTTTTTTAAGTTTCGTTATAAAGTTTGATATCACTCGCCATATTCCCTCTCGTCCTGATTGGAATGAACCCATCTTTGTCCGCTTCAAACTCCACTCTGTTCACTCCGGGGTCACCTTTCAACCGCAACAATCCTTCGTCGCAATCGACGGTCATTTCGCCTTGATTCATTAGAAGCGCTAAACCGGCAAAAATGACGTTCGATTTTTCCTCGATGATACCATCCCATGGCACATCAAGAGGCAAACAAAGGAACAAACACTTCCTCGTGCATGTTCGAATGGATGACCCGATGGCGACTGACCTTTTGTTTCCTTTCACGTCAGTAAACGTCATCGCTGCTTGAAATGCACCATCTCTAAAGGCTGAATTTTCATACAAAGAGTTCGAAATTAACAAGCCAGTGGTTCCTGAATCGAAAATGACGTATGTTTTCTCGTTCTTATTTTTGAATGCGTGTTTCTCTCCGTTTATGTACAAATCGTCCAACACGACTGCGTAATGATACACCGGCGATCCGAGCGGTCGTAAATCAACCATTGGTAAAACGTTCGCATCGCTTTCCACATCGATTAAATTCTTCCTCGAAAGCGTCAACGTTTCGTTCACAAAGTCTATGGAAAACGAACTCACGTCTGTCTGCTCTAAAAACGTCGGACGAATCCAATCCTGTCTATATTTGGTCAATCCAACGAACGAGGCGTTCGCGCCGTTTATAGAACCACCAACGTTCGCCATGGATCCATTGACGACACCTAAAACCATCTCTCGTAAACTCCAATTATCCCTCGTTGTCACGAACCGCAAATCACCTAAACACCACACGGTCGAGGAGTCCACTTGTAGCCCATAAACTTCGTACGTTTCCTCGTATGGACTCGGTCGTATATCTTTCTTCGTCACGAAACCCCAATTTTCGCTCCCTTTCCCTCCACGAATGGTTATGAATGGTGACCCTGTATCGACGACGCCTCTGACGCTCGCTTCGCCAATGTAGTAATCCAACACGAAAGACATCCCATCGTACGTCATAGGTATCTCGATGATTTCATTCACATCGCTCGCGGTGGTATCGTCAATTTCTGGTTGCAACGCGAACCGTCGTTGCGTTTGCAGCAGTCTCTTCTTTGCGTTGATTTCGTACGCGTATCTCGCGTCTGACAACGTCGTCGTCGCGGTAGACGACTCGGACGACGACGCGCTCGCGATGTCATCGAACAAAGTCGTCGTCTTCTTGAGCGTCGACGATGATGTCGACGTTGTTGTTGTCAACGCGAGAAGCACGGTCCTTCTTTTCGTCGTCGTCGTCGTCGTCTGGGAGGAGGACTTCGTCGGTTTCCTCCGTCTCGCCTTCGTCTTCGTCTTCTTCTTCTTCTTTCCGTTGTTGTCGTCGCCATTTGCCTTGGTGGTGGTGCAGCAGCAGCTCGTCGGACGAGGCACGGCGCGCATCTCTCTCTCTCTCTCTCTCTCTCTCACTCGTTTCCGACTTTTCTTTTTCGAAGAAAAAAAGTGAAGGGGAAAAAAAAGGGAGGAAAAAGTTCGTTAAAAAAAAACAAAAGGATCATCCCTTTTTTTCTTCTTCTTCTTTTTCTTCTTCTTCTTCTTTTCGCTTTTCAGAAAAAACACGCGCACGCATTATTGTGCGCGCGCGCGTTCGTGCGTTCCAAGATGTTCGCCGCCGCCGCTGCTTTTGTGGACGTGGCGTCGTTGCACGCGCGACGTCGTCGGTTTAGCATTTCGTCGTCGTCGTCGTCGTCGCCGCGAAGATTCAAGAACAACAACAACAACAACAACAACATCGCGAAGAAGAAGAAGAAGAAGAAGAAGAAGAAGAAGAAGAAGACCGTCGTCGTCGTCGTGCAATCGAAAGGGTTCGATTTTCTCCCGAATTCGTTGCTCCCTTCGGAAAGTTTCTCGGCAGAAACGACAACCTTCTTGGACGTTTCCCGCGGGTTAGCGAAACGATTGCGAGCGGCGAAAGAATTGCACCCGACGTGGGGACGCGAGAAACAAATCATAGTCGGCATCGCGGGACCGCCTGGAGGTGGGAAGAGCACTCTGGCCAAACAGGTATCGAGGCAGTTTCGGAAGCTGCAAAGAAACAACAACAACAACAACAACAACAACAACAACAGTGCGAATAATAGGAATGCGACGACGACTAGCAAAGAGGAGGATGACGAGGACGACGAGGAGGAGGACGACGACGAAAACGAAAACGAAAACGAAAACGATGACAGCGACAACGAAGATGTAACGACGGACGTGGTGATAGTTCCAATGGACGGCTATCACTATTATCGACACCAACTGGAAAAGATGGACAATCCGCAACACGCGTTTGCGAAAAGAGGCGCACCGTTTACTTTTGACAGCGAGAGGTTCGTGCAAGATATCGTGAATTTACGGAAAACAGGGAGCGGTTCGTTTCCTAGTTTTGACCACGGGAAAGGTGACCCGGTGGAAAACGACATTTTGGTAGACTATAAGAGACATAAGATTGTTTTAGTGGAAGGAAATTATTTGTTCTTAGGCGAGCAACCGTGGGCGAGACTGTTGGACGAGAACTGTTTCGACGAGACGTGGTACGTGAATTGTCCCGTAAATGAGGCAACAAAAAGGGTCATCGATAGGCACATTAGAACTGGAAAAACGAAAGAGGCCGCGGAGTTGAGAGCGTATTCGAACGATATGGTGAATGCGAAATTAGTGGACGCGAACAAACGCTTCACGGATTTGATGATTCCAAACGCAAAAAAGTGGTCGAGAAATAGCTCAAATAGCGCGTAATAATAATTATATAGGTACAATACAAATCTAATCCTCCGAGGTAGTCATGTATTTTGAAAACAACAGCGAGCCTCTCCCTTTGACGACCTCTTTACCTTTTGGTAAGGTTAATTTTTCGTCTTCGGCAGCACCGTCGAATTCAAAGCCTCGAGAGATGAACCATTCCGCGGTTCTCGTCGTCAACAAGAACAAGCGTTCGCAGCCTTTTTCCGAGGCGTGTTCTTCTAAATAAGATAACAAAGCGTCGCCTCTGCCTTCTCTTCTGTATTCTCTCGCGACGGCAAAGGAACCAATTTCGTAACATTTTCCGTTTTCGTATTCGGTTAACGACGCGCACGCGATGATTTTGCCATCGCGCTCGGTAACAAAGAAGGATACTTCTTCGCTCATCACCGAACGCCTCAAATCTTCTTCAGTTCGGTAGACAACAATGCCTGCATCCGCCAAAGGTTGCAACATGTCGTGAATGCCAACACAGTCGTAAATTGTGGCTTTTCTTGTGCCTTCGTATCGATCACGAGCAACCATGGTTCCTTCGCCGTCGGACGTAAACAATTCAACCAAGAGACTCCCGCTCTTATTCGGATCCACCATGTGGACTCGCTTTACGCCGCAATGGCACGCAAACGTCGCCGCACACATTTCAATTGGGCATGACGGCACTCGCCACTCGTAGTCCATCTCTTGAGCGCGCATCCACGAGTTTACTTTAACATTTTCTCCGCTCGACGTGAGAGGATTCTTCGAAATTGTAGAGCCATTGATGATATCAGGAGATGTACTTTTCGCATATCCGCTTCTCAACCAAGCGTAAGCGCGATCATTTTCCACTAAATCTTCGTATTCGGTACCTTTAGAAAAATTTTTCATCCACTCCTTCGCGTCTGACAATGTGAAGAAGCTCTTTACTTTCCCGCCGTTTGCTTCGTCCCGCGGGAGATAGCTGTCTTCTGGTAAGACGATTAATTTATCCGCGTTAAGTTCTGTGGCTGCAGCGACTGCGATATCTCTCGACACGCAATTAAAAACCTCTCCCGCGGCGTTGAATCCTAAACTCGAGAGTAAAACCACGTCGCCTTGCTCTAAAGCTTCTAAAATCGACGTCTTGTCAATTTTCACAACTTCTCCAGTTAACCCGTAATCGATGCCATCGACAACTCCACGTCTTCGAGCGTACACGTAATTCCCGCTCGTTGCGACTGGAAAGTTTCGCCCATTGTTTAGATTCTCTCTGTTGTTCTTGTTCGTGCTATTTCTGTTATTGTCATACTCGTTGTTACTACTCGCTCCAAATCCACCAGTATCCGAATAATGGTCGCCGTGTTTCCTCGTCAATCGAACATCTGGCCCTCTCGTTAACTGCGCTTGTACCGCGATATTATTTCTTCCGCACGCCTCCATTGCCGCTTCTAACGAAAATTCGTCCGTAATTCTCCTCGTCGCTCCAAACTTGCTCATCGCAAACTTTGGTTTCTCGCCTTTCAATATTGTCAAATCCGATATTTGCGAGTCCGAACCTAAAACTAAAACTAATTTCACCCCTAATTCTCTCAAGATAATGATATCTTGCATGACCGATTTAAACACGTTCGATTTTTTATCTTTCATTACACTCCCGGGAATGTGAATCACAAAGGTGGCCGATTTGTGCATGGTGATGTACGGTAACGCCATGCGGAAAAAGTTGACGAACTGGTCTTTGGAAACCGGAGATGTTAACTTTGTAATTTTGGAGCTTTTTGTGGTGCCTCCTCCTCCTTCCCCTTCCCCGCTTAAAGAAGCGGAAGAAAAAGATGAAGTACTCGTATCGGCCTCTGACTGCGCTCTGGTGATGACGTTATTCGGAAGAGGCGACGACCGATAACCAAGAAGACGAAATTGTCCTCGCTGTGCCAGATAATTTTCTAATTGCCTCTCCTTCGGATTCGTAGTATTCTTCATCATCAAGCCGCGCGCGTGAGGATGACGAGACGATGAAGAGTGCACGCATCGAGATGCAAGATTCGCATTAGCCGTCGTCGCTGTCATCATCGCGCCCCACGTGTGATTGGATGGATGTTTTAATATAATATGAATAGAGATAATTGTGTGGAGAGACGAATTTTTAGACGAACAAAAAAAATTCCCCAAAAGGAGGACATTTCGTCCATCCGTTATACTACAAACTAGACGCGCGCTCTAACATTACTACTTTGAACTTATTGCAAAGCTCGTCGAGAATCGCGGAAGAATCGCTCGTGTTTTCATCAACTCTAAGCTCCTCCAAAAATTTCTCTTCTACTTCTTCCTCATACATAGAGAGACTATCGTCTCCACTTTTGCGCCACCGACAAGAACGCTTCAAAAATATACTCTCGCCTCTTTCGCGTAACTCCCTGAGCATTGTAGCCGAGAGTAACAACGAAGAGAGTAACTTTTTCCACGCGTGCGCGTCTTCATCTTTCATCTTCATCTCCTTGTTTCTTTTTTCTATCCATTGAAGCACACAGGAGGAGACGCGTAACCAATATTTTTGGTCGAAACGAAATGTTCGAAGCACGTCGCTTCGAGAGAGCAATTCGAGCGCCGATTCTAGGTCGTTATTCGCGCCTAGGCACGCTAAAGCGACGTTGTATGCATCCGCTGCTGATATTTTTTCATCCGTGTTATGAATGGATGCGGACGTGGATGAAAGACGAGCTAATCCAATCGCCCTCGACGTCTCGTACGCGCCGTTTCGAAGCAACACGGCTGGAATATCGTCGTAGTTTGTGTTGTTCTGAGTTGCTTCGCGATTGCTGTCGTTCGCGAAAGCTCTCTTTCTTTCCCGCCTTCTCGAAATCTCTTCCATGCACATTTCCTGGAGCGTTTTCATCCCCTCTCTAACGTCGTCGTCGCCAACCCCTACCGACACCCGCGACGACGTTTCAACGTCTTCTTCTCCTACGATCAAATCCAAAAGTATCAAAGCGCAATAGTAGTCTCCGTTCTTACGCAAAAGCTTCGCGAGGACCATTTCCACGTTCGTTCTTCTGCGTTCGTTTCTGTTTTTCTCTTGGTTTCCTTCATCCACCGCCTCGCTTTTTTGCTTTGTGGTGGTCCTCTCTTCGTCTTCGTTAGGTGTTCCACACCACGCGACGTAATAATACAACCGGTGCACGTCCACCGCGGCGCCCGAGATGATTTTTTTGACGTGTTTGACCGCGACGTCTCGCGTTTCTCTCTCTTCCTCCTCGTCTATGCGTTTCCACAACGCGAGGACGCCGTCAAAGTCGTTTTTTTTCGTCGTCGTTCCGTCCTCCCCAACACCACCACCAAAGTCTCGCGACGTACACGACGACGACGACGGTTGGAAAAGAGAACTCCTCAAAGTCGTCGTCGCGTCCAAGAACAAAAGCGACGGATGATGATGATGATGATGATGATGATGATCCTCTTCGGGGTTTTCTCCGCGTCGTCGTGTAACTCGCCGCGTCACCATTCGTTCCAGCAAGACCCCAATTCTATCGTCGTTTACGTCGTTCACGTCGTTTTTCATGCTCTCGTCGTCATCGTTTTTCTTCTTCTTCTTCTTCTTCTTCTTCTGTCGTCGTTTACGTCGTCGTCGGATTCCTAAAAGTCGAGACCCAAAAAAAAAAAAAAAATGAGAGACGAAAATTTGACACACAACGTGAAAAATCAAAAGTGTTGTTGTTGTTGTTGTTGTTGTTGTTGTTGTTGTCGTCGTTCAAATAAAAGTGTTGAAGTTTCGATTTTTTTATTTTTCTCTTCTCTCTCTCAAATATTTTTCTCGACACACGACGACGCTTACAAAAGAACACCACACAAAGAAGAAGACAAGAAGACAATCAATCAATTGAAGACTTTACTACTACTACTACATCATCATCATCATCATGGGAGCGACCACCACGTCGGAGAACTCGGACGAGGACGCGTGGGACGCGTTGGAGCGACGATTGGACGACCCCGCACCACCAAAACCACAGCAGCAGCAGCAGCAGCAGCAGCAGGCGTCCCGAGAAATTGATGATGATGATGATGATGATGCTGGCGGCGACGATGATGATGCGAAAATCACCACCACCACTAATAATAATAAGATGATGAAGAATGCGAGACGCGATAAAGACGAGGAGAAGAGGGACAAGGAGAGCAGAGGACGAGCAAACGACGACGAGTTTAGCGGAGACGACGACGACGACGAAGAGAGAGGAGGAAAAGGAACGAAGAGAACGAGTGGCGGAGATGGAGGAGGAAGAAGAAGAGAGAAGGACGAGGAAGAGGAGGAAGAAAAGAGAAGACGACACCGAGGCTCATCTCGAGAGCGGTCTCGAGACCGCGGTGGAAGCCGTGCAGAGAAACGACAAAGACGCCGGTCGCGCTCTAGAGATTATCATCGCGAAAGCAGACGAGGCGGCGGAGGTGGGAACAGAAGAAGTCGCGGACGCGAACGCGACGACTCGAGAGACCGAAGTGAACAGCGAGAAACCTCCGCGGAAAGAGAGGCGAATAGGAGGAGGAAAAAAGAAGAAAGGAAAGCGCTGGAAGAGAAACGCGCGTTGGAGAAGATTGATAGAGATACTCGAACGTGTTTCGCGTATAATTTAAGCACAAAGAGCGACGAACGCGACATTTTCAAGTTTTTCATGAAAGCCGGGGAAGTCACCGATGTGCGAATTATTTACGATAGGAATAAGCCCATATCGAAAGGCATGGCGTACGTTGAATTTAAAGATAAAGCATCGATTCCGAAAGCGTTGGAGTTGACCGGGGAGACGTTAAGAGAACAAAAAGTTATGGTGAAACATTCCGAGGCTGAGAAAAACATCGCTTGGGAAGCCGAGCAGGCTGCGAAAGGCATCACCGGTAAAGGTAAACGAGGTAACGATGCATCGCAACAGAGTGGACCGTGTGCACTTTTTGTTGCCGGTTTACACGAAGGACTAGCCGAGGAAGACGTGAAAGCGGTGTTTGAACCATTCGGCGCTTTGGATGCTATTGAGGTTTCTAGAGATGGGAATGGTCAATCTAATGGACACGGCATCGTGCGATATCGCGAGTGGTCGCACGCCATGCTCGCGGTGTCTCAATTGAACGGGTTAGAACTCGTTGGCCAGGCTTTAAAAATCTCAGTCGCTGCGGGACAAGGCGGTGGGAAAAATGACAACAATAGAAACAACGATAGAAATGGCACCGAAGACGCCGAAGACGTCGAAGACGATCGCGCGGGTGGTCAAATGGACGATACGGCGACGTACGCGAAGATGGATGCTGTGAAAAGAGCCGATTTGATGCATAAATTAGCAGGTGGCGACGCGACAACTATTGGTGCCATTCCGACGGCGACTTTGACGCACAACGCGGTAAAAATCAAAACGAAAGAGGAAGAAAAGAGAGAGTTAGTCATGATGACGCAAGGCTTTTTCGGTCCATCATCTCCAATTCCCACGAAATGTGTGTTGTTAAAGAACTTGTTCGACCCCACGGAGGAAACCGACGAGGAATGGTGGTTAGATATCGAAGAAGACGTGAAAGATGAAGTCTCAAAATACGGCGAGTGCGTGCACGCGTACGTAGATAAAGAGAACCCGTACGGTTTCTGCTATTTGAAATTCGACGACGTCGAAGCGGCAAAGAAAGCTCAGTTTGGCTTGAACAATCGATGGTTTGCGGGAAGATCGATCATTTGCGACTTTCAATTCGTGGAACCGTACAACAAGCACTTTAAACTTTGAAAAAACATTGATAATAATACATGCTACATACTGGTACCGTACTTGTACCTAAAGCTTTTTAAAAGTACACGGCGAGCGGTCGCTCGCGCTCTCTGTCTCTCTCTCTCTCTCTTCTATCTAAAACTATTTCCTATTCGTCGTTGTCCTCGTCGTCGCTACTTTCTAAGAAAAACTCGTTTACAAACGAAAAGAACGTTTCGTCGAGCATATCTCTTTTGCTCTTCTGTGATGTTTTCTTTTCTTTGGAGCTTTTTTCTGGAGTTATATCGTCGCCTCGCTCTTCTCCTAACTCGCGTCTTCTTTTCTTCATCTCTTCATAATGTTGATTTTCTTCGTGCATCCTCAAATCGTACCCAGACTTAAAGCATCGAACTGGGTCGCACAATTTACACGCCCACTTTTGCGAGTGGTGTTTATTTACGTGCCTGTGAAGAGTCGTTCTGCTCGTAAACGTGCCGTCGCACTTGGTGCAGAAGAACATTTTCACCCCGTTGAAGTGCTTGATTTCCATGTGCGTGTTCCGGAGGGCGAACGATTGGAACGCCAACTCGCACTTCAAGCACTTGAACACTTCTGTCGATGCATCGAGACTAGATAAATCCACTGGTGTTGGATCTTCCTTCACTGATTGTTCTTTCGCTTTGGTCTCTTTCCTTTTGATTGACGCCTGTTCTCTTTTTTGCCTCGCAACGCGCTCGTTTTCATTCTTCAAATGTTGCTCTTCGCTTTTGAGATAAAGAGTAAACGCATCGACGACTAACATGGCCACAGATTTGAGTTTGTTCGATGTGATCTTCGAAAAATTCCCTCCCAGATTCACGAGCTCCTTATTTTTCGCGTTCAACTTTGCCATAGACTGTATTAAACGCTTCTCCAAAGTTTCCGAACGCTCCAGGCAGCGCGCGATGATTTTGAAACCTGTCTTCTCGTGTAACTGCTCCTTTTCCTTTTGATCTACTATTAATTCATCTTTAACTCTTACGTTCCCTAACACTTTCTCTTTGCTGTGCCTAACGTACGTTCGTAACTTTCTCACGCTTTCGTTCAATATCGATAGCAAAGATATGCACAAGTCTTTTAACTCCTCCGCTTCAACTCTTTTTTTTTCGGCGTCGTCATCATCGAGACGAGTACTATTAGCATTACCATCACCAGAGCTGACTAAACTTCTCTCCCATTTCTCGCAGAGCGTTCCAATCATTGCAATTTGCATCGTCGCCGAACGGATTTTCCTCGTACATTTGTATGCCGCCGTCTTCGTTTGTAGTTTGTTTCTGCTTTTCAAAATGAATTTTTCTTTTCCTTCTTCGTTTTCCTTTTCGATTTCACGTCGCAAAGCATCATCATCTTTGTCGTCGTCGTCCTTTTCGTTTTCGTCTTCACCGTCCGTGCCACTTGCATCTGCAATCGCGCTCTCAATCTGCTCTCGTCTCTCTCGTTTCTTCTCTCGCAGAGCGCGCCACCCGTCTTTCGCTCTCGCCAACCAATTCGCATCGTCGACGCGCTTTTCCTCGTCTCCCCAATCGTTTCCCGCTGTTGTTGTTGTTGTTGTTGTTGCAGGTGGTGGTGGTCCTTCTCCTCCTTCCATCGCACCCCTCATCCGACCGGTTTCCTCCTCCTCCTCCTCCTCCTCGTCGTCGTCGTCGTCATCTTTTCCCCCTCTCGTTGTCGTCGTCTCTCGTGCGGGGTTTTTCTTTCTCTTTCTCTACTACTATATCTGTGTGTGTGTGTGTGTGTGTGTGTGTGTGTGTCTGTTTTTGAAAATTTTTCCTCTTGTCGTTCTGGAAAACTTTATTGGACAAGTTTGATAAAAATGATAAAAAATGATAAAAATCGTCGTGTGTTGAAACAACCAAGAAACCCCGAGAACGCCTCTCCTCGTTGACTGCCACACAACCAGAGAGAGAGAGAACAAAAACGAAATAAAATAAATTCTTCAGATTCAACCGAACACAAGAACACACAGAAGAATTATTCATATATATAAAATGTTGTCCTCCACGCTCACCGTCCAACCGCTCGCGACGATTCGCGCGCCGTCTTCGTCGTCCGCGAAGAGATCGTCGTCTTTCAGAGGCGCGAAGATTCCGGCGGCGCCGATGAAGGTACGTTTTTTTTTTTGTGTGTGTGCTGCGCGCGCGACTTTGAAGAGACGAGAATGATGATGATGATGATGATGATGATGATGATGATGTCGGGGGGCGATATAATTTGCGCGGGAGACTCCCTTTCTCCTTGGGCGGGGGGTGATCTTTTTGAATTCGAAAGATATTTTGATATATATCTCTTTTCTTTGCGTCGTCGATATTTTTTTGCCGTCGTCGTCGTCCGCGCGCGAAAGAGCGAAAGAGAGAGAGAGAGAGAGAGACGACAGACGGGTCGCGCATCCGCGCTTCGCTTTACGCTTTTACGTTTCCTCGAGAGGGTCGATCATCATCATTCATTCATTCATCATCTTGTCCAAATTTTGATTATTTGGTGCCTCCCGCTCGAACACAACAAAAAACGAAATATTTTTCGTTTTTTCTTTTCTTTTCTTTCGATTTTTGCATTCCAATCGGTGGATGATGGGACTCGACTCAAACCATATTTTCATTCTAACACACTACAAAAAACTATTAAATAATAAAATAGGCCGCCGTGCAACAACACCGATCCGCCTCCGTGATCGTTCGCGCGGAAAAGTTTGACACGCAAGAATTCGTGAAAAACGTCTCCGACAAATGGGACGAGACCGAAAACAAAGGTCAAGTGGTCACGCTCGTCGCCGGCGCGACGGCTGCGTTGTGGGTGTCCTCGAGCGTCGTCGGGGCGATCAACTACATCCCGTTGTTGCCGAAAGTTATGGAGTTGGTCGGTTTGGGTTACTCCGCGTGGTTCGTGTACAGATACGTTTTGTTCAAGGATTCAAGAAAAGAATTACAAGAAACCGTCGACGATTTGTTGAACAAGGTTTCTGACATCTAAACACTACGAACTTTTAGAAAGAAGGGGAGAGATGTGATTACTCTCTCTCTCGTCTTATAGAGAATCACGGCTAAATTTGAGCAAATTTTTTAATAATTATACATACGTCTTGTACTACATAACTACATAACTAATTCATCAACATGAGAGAATCCAAGCGCGCGCGAACCGAGGTTAAGACCTCTTTCTTCTCCTTCTTCTTTTCCCTCTTTCTCTCCGCCGATCGCAGGACTTTTTTCTTCAAAGCGCTGCTTTCGTCTTTTCTATTTTTGGCCAAACTTTCGAGTTCACTTCGCAGGAGCTTCACCTGCCGCATTAACGCGTGCACTTCGTCGTTTTCATCATCGCAACCGTTGGTGCGGTTATGTTGATCGGACATTTTCGATTCCGGCGAAAACGGATCGTCGTATTCCCCTTCTTCTTGTTCAGAAGATGGGGATATCTCCGCGCGATGGGGATGAAGACGAGCGTGAAACTCGCGATGATGCATCTTCTCTTCGTATTTTTCAAACTCTCGTCTTTTCTCGCTGGTCACTTCAATCGCGTTTGCGAGTTCTCTCAGCGCCTCTTCTCTTTTCAAAGCGATTTTATCGAGCTCGATTTTGGCTTTTCCAACCATCGTCGCGCATTTCATTCCTAAAGCATCTATTTTCATTTTTTGCTCGTCTAAAGCTTTCGTTACACCTAATCCAGTGTTTGTTGTTTTCTCGAACGTTTCCTCGACGGAGTGCGCGATTGTTTTCACCGCCTCTTTCACGCGCGCCTGGACCATTTTCTCGCACTCGATTTCCAACAAACGAATTTCTTTTCGAATTTCGCGTTCTTTCGATCTCGTATCTCGTTCGTACCGTTCTATTTTCTCGTTGAACTCTTCCTCGGCTTTCATGCGCGCATCAGATACCGCTCGTTCCACTTCCCTTCTGTATTTTGAGTATTCCCTCTCCGCGAGTTCGTTCTTCTCTCTTTCGTATCGTTCGTACTGTTGTTCCTTTTGATTCTTTTCGTATTGCAAGTGGAATTCGTGCTCCTTTTGCGCTCTCTCGAGCTCGTTTTGGTAGTGCTGCTTGTGTACCTCGACTTCTTTCCTGAGCAACGCTTCGTGCGCTTTCTGATTTTCTGCTTGCATTTGATCCCATTCGTTCAACTTTTTATACATGTTCTTTGCGTTTGCTTTCAGCGTCTCCCTCTCTGCGGTCATCTTGGATATTTCAATTTTCGTCTGTTCGTTCTTCGTCGCGTATTCTTTCGCTTTCGCTTCTAAGTCTCTCTCTAAATGCGCGCTCCGTTCGCGTTCCTTCTCCAAAGCGGCTTCCACGTCCAGGAATTCAGTTAAAGATATTTCGTCGTTCTTGTCGCCGTTCGTCGCCACCTTCTTCTTCTCTTCCTCTTCCTTCTCCTTTTTCATCCTCTCGACTTCGCTCTCCAACCTGGCCACGTCTTCTTTCAGACCTTTCCTCTCTTGTTCCCACATCCTTTTCTCGTTGAGAGCGTTCACCTGCGTTTCCTTCGCTTCGTTCTTTAGCGCGAGTTTTTCCTTCTTGAACAACGCCACCGTCGTCTCTCCAAAGCGTCTCGCCTCGTCTCGTTCTTTCGTTAACAGCGCCACGTGATTCTCCAACGCCGTCGTCGTCGAATTCTTTTTCTTCTTCTTTTTCGAGGACGAACTCGGGGGCGTCGGCGTTGTCGATCCCGCTAACGCTGCTGTCTCACCATTGGTGTTGTTCCCGTCGTCCTTTCTTCCATCGGTCGTCGTCGCCATCATCATCGACGCGCTCGACGCGGACGGGGATAAAGGCGGAGGCGTTTGAAGCTTCGACGACGACGAGTTCTTCTTCTTCGTCAAAGGCGGTGTAAACATGATGATGATGATGATGATGATGATGATGATGTTAAGACGACAAAACCCACAACACACACACGCGTTTGTTTGTTTGTTGTTGCGTCAAATCGAACGCAATATGCTGCTGCTGCTGCTGCTCGTGGTTTCGATGGTCGTCGTCGTCGTCGTCGTCGTCGTCGTCGTCATACTACTACTATTACTATTACTACTATTACTCATCGCAAATTATTGTCGAGAGAGTGCCTCTCCACAGAGCGATTCCATATGTATTATTATTTTGTGTGGGAACACAAAAAAGACGAACGAAAGAGCAAAAAAAAAAAAGAAAAAAAAAAGAGGAAAAAAGAGAGAGGAGAAATTTTGATGAAAGGAAAAAGGAGAGGAGGGAAAAGACACACGCAACAAAAAAAAAAGGTGTTAGGTTGTTGGTTGCGACAAAACGAGACGACTTTAATAAGACGATTCTCTCCATACTCGTCAGACGAAGAAGAAGAAGAAGAAGAAGAAGAAGAAGAAGACAAGGAAGAAGAGACGAGAGGGAGAAATAATGACGGTAACGACGAGGGGCGCAGGAGGAGAAGAACAAGAACAAGAAGAAGAACGAGACGACGTCAACGCGCCTTCTGTCGTCGCAACAGGGGAAGACGACGACGACGACGACGACGCGAAAGAAGACGAGGGACGCGCGAGGAGGGAAGATGACGAGATGCGAGTGAAGAAGAAGAAGAAGAAGAAAAAGAAGACGAAGAAGACGAAGACGACGAAGAAGAACGACGAGAAGGACATCGCCGGGGAGAAGACGACGACGAAGGAAAATGCCGAGTCGGTGGAACCATCACCACCTCCTCCGGCGCCGCCGCCGCCGTCGTCGTCGTCGGGTCGAGACGCACCGAAACACCACTTATGGCTCGGTAGAAGAATGAAAATCGAACGAGGTACCGGGGCCGCCAGCACTTCGTATAAAAGGCCAACGATAGCGTGCATAGTTTTCCACGACCCGAGCGAGTCGCACCCGTTTCACGTGACGTTTGAAGATGGAACGAACGCGTGGGTGAGAATCGAGTGCAAGTCGTTGCCGACGTTGAATATGAACGGACAGAACACGGCGAACGCGTCCGTGACGGCGGCGGATGGGGAAATATTTATCAGAAACGAGGATTATAAAGCGAACACGCGGTTAGGAAGTCACGGGAAAGGCAACGGGAAAGAAAGCGGAGAGAAGAGTTTCGAGTGGTTAGGGGATAAGTCGACATTAGGCATTGCGACCAATATTAATGGTGGGGTGAATAAGGGGCATAATAATCAGCAACAACAATATCAACAACAGTTTCGACTCCAGCAACACCAACAACAACCAGAAGAAGATGCAGAAGAGATGCGAGGGACGAATACAAATAGCTTAGGACGACAACAACAACAACGGAAACGGAAACGTGGGATGCAACAATACGGTAACAACAATAAACACAGAAACGGGAACGGCCAACAAGGCGGGTATTTCAACGACGGCGGTATATACGGTAACGACAACGCGTACATAGGTTTCGGCGGTATGCGAGTGAACGATAATTGGAACACGAATAACAGTAATAACACGAACAATTATAACTTCCAACTTCA